>AJFL01000433.1:0-35747 GCA_000467735.1 Rhytidhysteron rufulum CBS 306.38 | reverse complement strand
GGGGGGGGGCACGCGAAGGAATCGGGCGACGTTCACTTAAGAGTATATAAAGATGATGGATTCGCTCATGTACCCATTATAGGTCGGATTTGATTCCCTAAATTACACTTCTTTGATCCTTGGCACCATGTTGTTCTACATACGGCAAGGGGCTATATTTCTTTTGACTCTTTCCACCAGCCTGGCGCGCAGCATCCCAACGGAAACCAGGAACGGAAAAAGAGCAGACCTCGATGCTTGGATAGCACAAGAAAGCCCTATCGCATATGCTGGGGTCCTTGCAAATATCGGTGCCGATGGCTCCAAAGTGCAAGGTGCTGCATCGGGCGTGGTTATCGCTAGTCCTTCCAAATCCGACCCCGATTGTACGTTACAAAGTCGTCATCTGCTTGAATCAACGGCATTTACTGACGAAATAAAGATTTCTACACGTGGACTAGAGATGCAGCTTTGGTCTTCAAAGCTCTCGTTGATCAATTCATTGCAACCGGCGACACTACGCTGCAAACCGAGATCCAGGACTACATATCCGCCCAGGCAAGGCTCCAAGGAGTTTCCAACCCTTCTGGAGACCTCTCAAGCGGCACCGGCCTTGCAGAACCAAAGTTCAATGCCGATCTCTCAGCATTCACTGGTGCATGGGGTCGACCCCAACGAGATGGTCCTGCATTGCGTGCAACCGCATTGATTGCATACGGTCGTTGGTTGACCTCCAATGGCTACACCTCAGCAGCAACGGACATTGTATGGCCAGTGGTTCAGAATGATTTGGCATATGTCGCACAGTACTGGAACCAAACCGGGTTCGATTTATGGGAAGAAGTCCAAGGATCTTCGTTCTTTACCATTGCCGCCCAACATCGTGCCCTTGTTGAAGGAGCCACATTCGCCACATCAGTGGGCAAAACCTGTTCAGCTTGCTCTTCTCAGGCCCCTCAACTCCTGTGCTTCCTCCAAAGCTTCTGGGGAGGAAGTTATGTTATATCCAACATCAATGGGAATAGCAGGAGTGGAAAAGATGCGAACTCTATCCTTGCATCAATCCATACTTTTGACCCCGCAGCAGGGTGCGATGATACTACCTTTCAACCGTGCTCCCCGCGAGCATTGGCGAACCACAAGGCTGTAGTGGACTCCTTTCGTTCTATCTACTCAATTAATAATGGAATCGCCCAAGGGACCGCCGTAGCCGTTGGAAGATATCCAGAGGACAGTTACTACAATGGTATGAATTTTCTCTTCGCCATATTCTTACAGTCATACACTAAGGCTTAAATAGGCAACCCGTGGTACCTAAACACTTTGGCCGCAGCAGAACAGCTTTACGATGCGCTATACCAGTACGACAAGTTGGCATCCATCACAATCACAGATACCTCGCTTGCGTTCTGGAAGGACATCTATTCCTCCGCGGCCACCGGAACCTACGCTTCCTCGTCCTCGACTTACACTGCCCTCACCTCCGCGCTCAAAACCTACGCCGACGGATTCGTAGCAGTAGTACAAAAGTATACGCCTTCAAATGGTGCTCTGGCGGAGCAATACTCCCGTAATGATGGATCGCCACTTTCAGCTTCTGATCTTACCTGGTCCTATGCCGCGTTCCTTACTATGGTAGCCGCGAGGAATAACGTCGTACCCGCCTCCTGGGGCGAACAGAATGCAAATGTTCCTGCAAGCCAATGCGTTGCGACCGGTGTGCAAGGATCCTACACATCCGCCACGAATACAGCATGGCCGGGCACCACTGGTGGACCAACTACCACCCGAAGCACAACCACCTCCGTACCAACCACCACTAGCACTGCCTGCCCCAGTGTTGCAGTGACCTTCAACAGCAAGACGGTGACAACCTTCGGTCAAAACGTGTACGTTGTTGGGTCGATCCCTCAACTTGGGAACTGGGCTCCTGCTTCCGGTGTTGCATTGTCCGCGAGCCAGTACTCTTCCAGTAACCCATTGTGGGTTGGAACGGTGAACCTACCGGTAGCAATGTCGTTTTCATACAAGTATATCAAGAAGGAGCAAGATGGTAGTATCACTTGGGAGAGTGATCCGAATAGGAGCTACACCGTGTCCAGTGGGAGTGGATGTTCCGCAACCATTAGCGATACCTGGCGTTAAAGAAATGAGGTTGCAACTAGCCCTTGGCATTGAAAATTTGTTGGCTAGCGAATTGCCGTATCGATATTGTCGTATATTATTATAATTTGACAAAATTCTACAAGCTGAGGTCAATGCTCTTCCCTAACAAGTGCCGATATCTACCATTGCATGCAATTTGACTCGGCCTCCTATTCGCTACCCGACGCTAATAGGTTCCGGAGTTTACACATGGGAACATAAACGCACCAGTGAAAGGCCCATTGGGAAGGACCGACTTCCCAGGAGGTGCATGAGCCCAAAGCCACGACGAGATCTTTTATGCATTAGCCAGGTGAGAAGAGAACATGTGTGGACGTTATTTTCCATTAGAGAAAGAGAGATTCGTGATTAAAGGTATTACAATGTCTTAATATAAAATTTTCCTGGACAAAAGAAAAGAGAAAGGAAGGCTATCTACATCAATGGGTATTATCTCTAATCCAGGCATCGCTTTTTATCGTGCATGCATGCTCAAAAAAAAAAAATTTCCGTATCAAAAAAACCGTATCCGGAAACCTATAAGTACATTGATTTCACTGGCGGAAATATCCATCACCTTAACCAGGTAATCTCTGCCATGGACTGCCACCTCTTCCCAATAAAATCTCATCATCGCTATTCCGTGGTCGTCGTTGCGCCTCGAGGTCCACATTTGAATCCGTCTTGATGCTCTTATCCGACGTCGCATCAGTAACATCATCCACGCTTCGTGAGCGATTATCAATCGCATTCATATGAACACCAATCTCGTTGCCCTTGTTGGGCACGTAATCCGGGTTCGGCTCACTGGAAATGACAATCTGCTGTTCCCTCTTAATCTGATTTCCGGTTGGGGAGAAGGCGTCGTCTTTGCGAGAGTAACCTCCTCCACCATGGACGCTGAGTTCGATGTTGGTGCCTCGGGACTTGGGATCGGAGCCGCTGTTCGAGTTGGAGTTGAATTCGCCGGCGATGGAGACGTTGCCGGTTCGTTTGGAAGTGGAGATGGCGATGCGTTTGATGAGGTTGGCCATGGTCATTTCGATGTTGAGCTTGACGAGGTAGGCTAGGGGATGGAATTGGATGTAGCTATGGCATCGCATTAGTAAATTCGAATAATCATGCCATATTTGAGGGGGTAAAACTGACACAAAGCTGTTGGGGATGGACATGGCGGCGATGATCATAACATCCATGAGAAGAGAGAACATGATGATACGTTGATTGAATTTGAAAAGCTTGTCGTATTTCTCGAGACCGTTGTTGATCAGGTTGGCTTTGACGGTTTTAAGGAAATACCAGTTCAGAGCGGCGTCGATGAAGAGGTAAATTACTTTCTCTACACGGTCCCAGATTTCGTTGATATGGACGTATCTATAAGAGATTGTCAGCACGTTTGAACCCGATTTAGACAAGATGCATCTCATACTTTGCGCTAGCTTGTAACCGTGCAGGGATCCAGATATTGAAGACGCTGATATTGATCATGGTGACGATGACGGCGGTGCCGACCATGATATAGTAAGATCGCTTGCGATCAGGAACAATAACACGAATACGATTAATGATGATTTGAAGGAGGAGTTGGACTTGGATACACCACCAGAATACTACGATAAGTTAGTTGTCTTGTTCACTTCCGAGCCGTCTGATTGGATATCAAAGATGGATGAGGTTGGGATGATAGATTGGGTTTCTTACAAATGGTGAAGTAGAACGCAAAACCTAAGATGATGTTAGTAATGTAATGTTGTGTGCTGGGAGATGTGTGGGCGAAGGATGCGTACTAGGACAGATGATTTTCCACAAATGCAGGTAGCATTCCAGTCCCATCATAAATGATACAAAAAGTTCGAGCCATATCATCCAGATATACGTGCTTCGTAAAGGAGATCGGGACGAGTGGGTTTGGCGTAGTCCGAGCCATATCGCAAGTCCACAATTAACGAGAGTGAGGATCCAAACGATGGATGCGATGATAATGTCGGTCTTGCTGATGACCTGGACCTTGAAGTCTTTTCCCACGAAAGGGCCCCATGGCAGGAAGTTGGGGTCGGGGTTGAAGTCTTGCCTCATTGCGGAAAACGGCCAATGAGGGTGGAGTTGTAGATAAAGGAGAGTGGTTGAAAGGAGGGTATATCACGTTGATGATGGTGATAATGATGATGATGATGGCAGCATCACGGGAAGGGGACTTCGAAATAAAAAGGATTCGACGGGGAGGAGATTTTCAGGGACTGTCCTAAATAGTCAAGGGGAATCGGGTAGCAGTTATGAGATAGAGACCTTCCCGCTTGATACACAGACGGATGGTAGTTTAAAACAATAGTGCTCGAGGCTTTTGCCATGCCACGCCGTAGCTGCAGTGATGAACGCGCGCCGGACATCCGTTCCGTAGTTGGGCATCTGCAAGGCCGGGCACGGCATCGATGACAGTTGGAGCGCGAGTCAAGTTCGCTTCAACACCATGTGGTAATGCCTATGGCCACGCTGAGCGGCAGAGGGACGAGTCTGCGTGGCTAGAAGAATTTGAGTTTGGAGTAGTGGTAGAGGACCAGGCTTGGCGGAATCCTGCCCACTAACCACAGGCAGCGTCATGATGGATGGGCGCTAACAGTGAAGATCCAGAGGAGCGGCTCTCGGCAATCTCCTTTGGAGGATCATCGTGGTATACGCGATGTATCTGCAGGAGGGATGAGGATAAGCAGAGGAAACTCTCCACAGATTCCTTCGCTGCAAAGAAGAAGAAAAGATATGCCGCAGTGCCGTCATCTTGCTGCAGTGCTCGGATAGAGCAAGCGCGATGGGGAAAGCGTGCACGTGCAGACGCTGCCTTGGAAAGCAGAGATTGGGCGGCCCAGCAGGCCCAGCAGGCCCAGCAGGCCCTAGCCCCTGAGTGCCTGACTAAGGAACAGTGCGGATGGCTGCTGAGGCCTCTCCGCCCGCGCTGGTTGGCAGGCACGACAGGACTGTTCTGCAGTCGGTCCGAGGTCCCCCTTCACTCAGCCATCGCTAACCCGGGGGCCGCGGCACTGGTAATTGAGATGAACACTGGCCAATCACACCCGCCAATCTCGTGAAAAATCAGATCTGGCCGCGACATGTGAGCCGCCCCTAAGTCGCTGAGCACAGCCAAACCACTGGAGAATGCACAAAAGCGTGCATAGTGCGTCAGCTCTGCAGTCAACAGCAAAGCACGAGTCAATCGTTCCGCTGCCCTTTGCGTCGTGACTTGATGGCGATCCCGCTGCAAAGAGGCTGTAAAGTGGACCAGAGCGGCATGTCTGGGGGTGTCGTCCAGGATCATCATCCAGTTGCGGGCTTTGTCGACCGCCTTGCACATGGTAAATGTTCCAGAAAATCAAAGCACGCCTTTGTCCCATTATAACTGATCTGTACAAAGCTTAATTTGAGATTCGCATCTTAGCAGACAGAAGAGTCCCCTTTTCGCCATTGTGCCCTGCAGCATTCCAGAAGCTGATGGTAAGCATCCTATTCGCCAGCTTCCCCCTCTGCACACGTGCTTCCGAGCTGAAGTGTCAAGCTTAGGCCCTTCCGAGGAATGGCAAGTGAGCCGCTCCAATGCCTATTGCTTCCAATCCTCCCTAGCCCAGCCCGTGGTTGCTCCCTTCCTATGCGTGGTAGCGTTGCAGTGCTGGGGAGATGGTATTTTGGATCGACGTGCCGGACAATAACCGGGTGGCAATACATCGGCTGTCCGGCGTGTTGGGTTTTTTTAGTGTGCTGTCGGCGGCGGGCGGCTTGTACGCCTTTTGACCCTCGACGATGGCGAAGGTCTGTCCGTGCGCTCGGTGGCTGAAGGATGGCCACGAACATTGCGGGGGATGATTCAGCCCACATGATCCTCCTATACGCCCAAAAGGAGGCCTGGAAGGACGGGTGGGCGCAATCAAAGGTCGAAAGGATGTTTGTGGGAGCGTAGCGATCAAGGCCTGGAAGTGTTATAAGTGAATGTCTAAATCTGCTCACTGACCCCGCATTCTGTCCCCCGATGGCTTGCGGGGAGGCGGAGCTGGAGAATGCATGCCCTGTTTATTATTGTTTTCATATTGCACTTCGTTACAGATGCTATTTAGGGTTTAATGATCATCGAGATCCTCGCCCTAGACTCTCGCCCGCGGATGTTACACTGCTCAAACACGAGCCAACTACCCAACACAACTTCACACCGATATTCCTGTCGCAATCTTTTCTCCATGTTGAATCTTTCTAACCTGCGATCTACACTCTGGACTCGTCTTCGATCTCTACAGCCAGCTTGGACATGGCTCGCGCGCATCGATGCAACCAACGCCGCTCACACGGAGAGCTCGTGCATTTTGATGTCTCTCCCTTACGGTTTAGAGTGATGTGTTACTCACTTCAACGTAGTCGAGCTTCACATGAAAGGAATTGCATGCGTATTATCTCATAGAGGTCCAATGCATCAATCAAAACAAGCTTCTTCGTATTCATCCTACCCTTACTAAAATTGTGAAACCGCGGTCTAACCGAAAACAAAATAATATTACTTTTGTGTAGTGTACATGCGTGTGGCAAAAGCCTGCCTAACGTTGGTCCCTGAAAACAATGCGCAAGCTCCCTTCCCGTAGACCTCTCCGGTCTCCCTCTAAAAAGCACTAGAGTATTTACAACATTATTGTGATGATGATAGAACAGGCGAATATGATGGCCCACACACTACCGGACTGTGGCTGAACAGTGCCTGAGCCGGATACCTCTTCTTCCTTCCCTGTCTCCTCGTTATCTGCACCCTTTTGTTTGATCGACCCTGTAGCAATACTGCTGATCACATCTGAACAATCTACCAGACTTGCTTTGTCGTTTCCAATCAGGCTCATCTTCTCCATCGCCGGGATGAATGCATCCGCAAAGGCTGAGGTACTTGCTCCTACCTTCTGCCATGCGCCGCTTGTCTCGCTGGAGTTACTCAGAGAGAGATCGCTGTCTAAGCTAGAAGGTGCTGTCCTCTGCGATGTTTCGGAATAGAAGTCAACATCCCAAGAGCCTGGCGTTGAATCCAAGGCAGTTCCAGATAACTGCTTCGCGGTTGTATGGGCGCCGACTAAAGCGACGAGATCGGTGGCAGAGAAGCCCTTTGCGACGAACCGCTCTAGCATGAAGGAGGCATTGGCCGAAGGGGATGGAAGCTGATTCTCGGGGTTGGCGTTGCTGTCGTCAACACGGCCAGCATAGAAAGGAATGGCCGGGCCTCCAGGACAAGCGGCAATCCCAATTGCTTTGAAAACGAAGACGTCAGCTGATGAGTGAGTGAGATGGGTAGATCAACGTACCTGCTCCAAACTGGATCATATCCGCCGTGCTGACGTTGAATTGAGTTGCCTTGTCCCCTATTGTTCCACAGATACCAACCAATTGTGTGTTCTCCCCTCGGGCAGTGCATTCGTCGGACAGAATAATGGAACCATCGCATGCGCCTGGAAAGCAATCGTGGAATGCGAGTCGAATAGCCGTGCGGGCATCATCAGTGCAACCACCGTCTTCCCCAATGAATGTTGTCTTCAAGTCCTCCGCAACATCCGTCCAAACAGAAGGGCAGCTCGACTGCCGTCTGTCCAAGGACGATGCATCATTACGTATCGCGCTCGCAAACCGAACAACACAAAGAGTTGCCGCCAACAAGGGAAGGGTGTACATGTCGAAAGGCGTTTAGGACCACAGGATGAATGGACGACTAACAAAATATTAATGAATGAATGGGGCTGGGTATAAGAAACGAAAAACAAAACGAAGAGAAAGGAAAAAGAAACACGAGCTACCGAGAAAAACAGCATAATTTGCGTCTCCCCGCAGTCTTTTTATAATGGAAGTCCCACCGTCAGTGAATTCGCACCACGAGTCAGCGATCTGGAAAGATCAGTCCATCATACGAAGTACCGCTCCAGACGTCGAACCTCGCATCCCATATCCAGGAATTCACCTGTAGATCCGAGAGAGCGAGTACGACGACGCGATCAAAACGGGAAAAGCACTTCGCAGTACGGGGCGTTAAGAGAAACATATTGAACAGGGTTGGCCATCGTTGAGATTTGTTTCTCTGTATAATTCTACCCCTAAGACAAGGTATACTATGGGAATGAGGGATGGGAGTCGTAATCGGAACCAAAAGTGCATGCTTCAGATGTTTGGCACATGCAGATCCAACCCGAATGTGCTCTCGCGTAGATTTCTTTTAAAACTAGGGCTTATGCGTTGAGACAGAAAATGGATGGGAGGTTGCAATTCCTGGATAAGTCTCTCACGTTTTGTCCCTGAGTTCCCTGATCGACTGCCAGGATATACGTATAGCATGAAACACTAAGGGAGGATCTAAACCTTTTGAAGTTGCTTTAAGGGTCCTTTTTGCCCTCATTTGGATCTTTAACAATCCTTCTTTAGAAGCATTTGAATGATCCTTCGGAGGGATCAATGGCTGCTCCATGTCCATGGTTCCCCGGGTAGCCCCGGTTTGGCATCCGAGCGTTTCAACCCCGTATGGATCTAAAATTCATGCGACAGATGTGTCCGTGCGACAGTATCATCAAACATCCACTGCTGCAGTGTTACCATGTGACTTACATAAGGATGGTGGCGAGAACGCTGTTGTACGACTTTGTGCCGCAAGGGAATATAACATTGCAATTTGACAATAGGGTCTGCATCATTAATGATCACGACAGATGTGAGTTGTAGATTCTTTATATTAGCGTTTACATAGCTTTCAATCAAACCAATATAAGCATCCTTTGCTGAAACTAAGCACTGTGACGACGATAATCAATCATAAATTGAATCTATAGATGTATCAACTATTGGATCATCTCAAAAGCAATCCAATGCATGCATTTATGTCCATTTCTTGATAAACTCGATAGAAAGTCTGACAACCTCTTCTGGTTGGGTAATGAAAGGGCAGTGCGACGTCTTCATATCTGCAATGTCCCACTTGACGCCACTCTTCTCTATCCAGATATCTTGAAGAAATAAAGGATTGCACTGATCATCATGCGTTCGAATGTATGCTCTTCGTCCCTCAAAAGCACTTTCCGCCCAGGCTGGAGCGGTAGAAGGGGTTTCAAACACCGAAAGCGCGTGTGGTAGCATTGCGGCCTCCATTTGCGGTGCTATAGCAGGGTCGGCATCATTGTAGAGAGTCTCCATCACAGGATCAATGACGGCAAGACCAGTGGAAGGCTATCGATCTGATTAGCACACTCTGAACTTTCTAGAAAAGGCTATACATACATGGTGTTGCTTGATAAATGGTGGATAGGCTCCTCCAACAGCTTGAAGTAAACTTTTACCCTCTCCAACAATGTTACCGACCAAGTACAATAACCCGATTACACCACCAGCTTTCCCCTTAGAAGTTGTAGAGCTCTTGCTCAGGCCTGCAGCAGCCGCGCCTCCAACAACCCCGCCGTAGGAATGAACGTAGATGACAACATCTTTGCCATCATCGAGTAAGGGTAAGATGTATTTATTGCGTGCTTCCTCTGCATCTTTAGAAGTCGTGATTAAGGCGGGATCAGAAGGATTGAGCGACGGTACGCGAGCATAGGAAGTGGGGTATCCAGCCTTTTTGAAATGATCAGAGACTGCATCGAAGCAAGATGGGTCTGCAAAAGCGCCCGCGAAGAAAACAATGGTTGGAAGTGGTTGCGACATCGGAATGAAGAGTGAGAAAAGAATGGGCAGAGCATTGCAGACTGAGCCTTAGTCAAATAGTTGAAAGGTGGGGGGCCTTGCATCTATCACAGCCACACTACTAATGCATGTCGAGATATATCGGTATGCACAGCCTGTACAGCACTATACTAATGTGGAATCAGTACGTGGGTCAGATAAAAGGGATATAGAGTGCTTGGATATAATGGCCATCATTTTATAATTAATTATATGCGCAGCTCCTACATCAATAATAGCAAGAGAACTTGGTCGTACTAATTTATTATACGATCTCGTTTCGAACACAAAGACTGCTGGATTTTGATAAGTAGGGAGTATCGACGGCCTAGGTAATGCAAAGAAACCGGGTATGTATTGATCCAAAATGAATCCTATCACGAATAGAACACTTAATTATGGTACATACTGGTGATGAAAACACCCAAGCCAAGATCGCGCCCAATATCTTTCATGATTAAATCTCCCCATGACACATAGGTATGCATTTGCGTATCAGTCATGCTTTCAATGCTCTATTTTGGATTTAGATGGACTTTCAAGATGATCACTTATGCATAACCCATCAAAGGGTATTCGTACATGATTTATTCCAATTCAATCTCCAAACTCTAACATTAATTCTTGTTCTGATAGTCCTAGATTAGGGTCACTTCTGCACCTTCAGTACCTCTTGATCTATTGGACTTTCGTAGCATCTTTTATATATATATAAGTAGAATCGGTACTATAAATATGCAAGAATGTTAGACGAATGTTCATTTCATTTTAATTTTATCTAGGTGAACAAGATTGTATGTCGGGAAAGGTTAATATAGATTTTGTTAAGAGCACCCTGAAGTCTTCACCCAAGACTGTGGAGTCCAGGTCCAAATTATCTGAATAACACCTGATTTCCTTTTAGAGCGTCACTAGGGCTTCATCTTCGCCTTCCCTTTACTCAATGGAGTTCTCCTCGCAAGCAGTCTCCCCATTCCTACACTCCCCACTTGCAGACCCTTCTTCGCCATCCGTTGTGTTATCGTCGGAATCATAATCGGAACCATCGTAGGAATCATAGTCGGAATCGGAATCGGAATCGGGTTCGTCCTCAGAGTCATCTTCGGATTCCTCAAGCACCAGTCCATTTTCATGCCGGAATGTCTCAACAATAGACATGGAAAGATGGGAAGGCCAGTACTTGTACCCGGCCGGTGACCTCTCCCCCTGCTTGAAGCTGTAGCGAACACCCTTAGTACCCTTGTTTAGGTAGTAGACATAGAGTTTTTGCTTGCGACCTGGAACTTCTCCAGATAAAGGAAGAAGACCGATCATGACCAGGACCTTCCAATTGTAGGATACAGTCTTGGTAGATTTATCTACAAGCACTGGAGGTTTGGAGATACCGGGTATTGCATGCAGCTTGTAATGGTTTTTACATGAGAGAATCTTCCAGAATTGACCTGAACGCTTCTTAGCCAACCGTGTTGAGGGTTGACTGGAGCGAATAATGATGTGATTATATTTATATATAACCAAGCCGCCGTCATCGGAGAAAGATTGCCATTTCATAACCATGAAAGCGACATCACAACGTGAACCGACAATTTCTGTTGAGCAAAGTTGAGATTTCAGATCCCCCAGGACCAATGGAGCGGCACTATGCAGGGCTTTTGATGTCATTTCGCACTGGATGATGTCTTCAAAACCAAGCTTCTTCAGGATCTCCATCCAAAGTTCTATTGGGAGGGAAGGAGTGTATGTTGACGTAGACATGGTTGTAACACGTGTTGGAAAGCGTATCAAATAAGAAGGCGAGTTAGACAGCGAGTGTGGGAATACGACAAGACATACCGGATCGCAAGACTTTCACCGAGAATGCACTTTCATACCCTAGACCTAGGGCCTGCAACCTAAAGGTGTCGCAGTTGCTTTGTGTGTGAATCGATCAGCTGGAGGATGGAAGAGAGTGCAGTGGTGAGAGTAAGTAGGTGTGTAACTGTGTAAGTGAAGGGCGTTGGATAGAGAGCTCGCTAGCCGCATTAGGCTAGTTATAGGACAGAAGCACTGCAAGGCGGAGCAAAATCTGTGGAGTTCCAGCTTCCTTGTGTATACAAGTCTCTTCTCGTACCTAGCTAAAAGATCAAGTATTAAATCAAACCTATAACCACACCGAGATTTCTACAAAATCTCAGAAGCTTTACGGTCCAGTTGGGCACATTGTTGTGCCTCCCGTATTCAGTTGCTACCTGTCCGTCCTTGATCTGTTGTATTCATCTTGAGAGCAAAGCTGGGTGCCATAAGCGTTGGATGGAGCGGATTGTCCATATTCAAGATGCCCAAAAGCTTATCACCATCAGTCGTAGGTACATCTGTGTCACACCCAACCCATGAACCGACGCCTAACTCCTCATGTGTGAGTCGCTGAAGATGTAAGACATTATTTGTTCGCCATTCAGTATTCGCATAAAGTCTTCTACGGGAGCGCCGACGCTTTTGGATGCAGATGCTGAACCACTCCATTGTATAGTAAGCGATGATAATGAGACCACCGACGCCGAAAGTGAACGATAGTCCGAAGACGGAGAAGTTGGCATAGGCTGTGCTTCGGACTTTCTAGAATTGCAGTCGTTAAAAATGTAGGTGAACTTATTGCGCACGCGGGCTTACCTGGTGCTGGCACGCAAATCGCTCTAGCTCTCCATGTGGGGTTTGAGTCCATGCATACATATTTGGATCGAGAGGACCAGTAGCCATATCTACGATACTGCCTTGCATGCCAGCTAGCAATATATGGAACCATCCTTCAACATCCAGCTGCCACTGATTGTCTTCTAGTGGGCCTTGAATGAAATTTGAACTGAGACTGTCCTGGGACATTAAAATCCGTACTCCCAGTTCACGAATTAGCTGGTCCAAGTCAAATACCGCAAGCATTGCAGTGATGACCCATGGCAACATGAAGAAAGCTTCTTTGTTCTGGCCTATGATATCAACCAGACCATCATCTATAATATCGAGGAATGGTCCAAGTCGTGAACATCCACCACCGACAAAACACACCTGAAACTGCTCTGCACAACCAAGGGGTGAGCTTGTTTCATCCGCCATATAAAGCGTAGCATTTTGTATACGAACGGTAGGCTGATGAGCTGAATACCAAGGATCGTTGACCTCACCGGGATGAAGTATGTCATTACTAGAGAGGAAGGCAATTGTGACGTCTGCATCAGTACGCCACAGTGGATCATCTGGAACAAAGCCGGAGCTGGTAGATAAAGTACTGTTCTTCAAGTCTGCCCACATTGAACTGCTACAATTTTAGTTATTGACAAGGGTGAAACAGTATCTCATACTGACTGTAATTCATAACTCGAATGGTCATATCTCAACTGCGGCAACCAAGCCTGACTAACGCGGTGACTGTACGTATAGTTGGATATATCTCCGTCCTTTCCAGCTGGCCCATAAAAGTATTGACGATACTCTATCGAGGTCTGAGGACTAGTATAAGTTCGGGTCTCTGTGCGATTCTCTGTAACCAGTGGCGCACAATGGAGGGTTCTTCGGAGACGAAATCGGCGACGCGAATGAGAATTCATGCCAAAATCGAAATGACTATCCAGGAACCCAGAATCCAGCTTAATATTTCCGTTCTGTGTGCGACAAATATTGTTTTGGAAAGGACAGCTTGCATTCCTATCGACAGTGTTGGCTAATCGACGCTTTACGTAGAGTGTACAGTCACGGTCGTCAGCGGCATTTATGAGTGAATAGCATGTCTGGGCGTAGTTGAAGAAGCTGTTTAGCCGTTGGTGTACGTAAGGAAAAAGTGTTCTGAGACTGTTCATGTCTGTATCGTTGCTAAGAAAGGTAACGATACCACAGTGAGGGCTTGTCAGAAGAACTTCTTGTCCAGTGAGCGCGGTAATTCGAGATGAGAAAATTCCAGCAACCGCGATAGTGCAGACATTTACTACCGTGTATGCTAGAAAACCCCAGAGTTTTGGAAATGGTTTGTTCCGACGTGAGTACCATAGAAGCTGAAGGCCGCTCCAAAGACCACTAAGACCGCTCTCAGAGTTCCGTAGAATAACCTGCCGCTGGTGATACAGTCCGCCTTGTGCTGTATCCGATGAATAGTGTTGGTGGAAGATAAAGCAGGCTAGACGAAACAGACAGGACCCAACAAAGGATACAAAAAGGGCGACGAAGGCCACAAGGAAGCTTCCATTACGCTGGGTGAGTGTGAGAGTTCCCCCAAGTATTTGCCCACGGGACCAATTTGTCCAGACACCTAAGTATACCGGTAGCCTTGCCGGTACTCCGATCTGGCTCATGTCGAAGGTATAATGCCAAAGAATGTGCAGTCAGAAGATTAGTGTACATGCAATGTTGAGAGGTGTAATAAGATGAGTATTCGATGTTATGAAGCAGGAGAACAACCGATGTACTGGAGAGTCTTATGAGTATGCGTATTAATAGTCCTTGTAGGTTAGGCAACGGGCGTACCAAAAGGCAACAAGGGCCGCAAGATTTCGAAACAAGACATGGTATAAATGAGACAATCGACAAGACATAAATACAGCAATGTCTTAGTGATATGGTGCAATAGTCATTTATAAAGCTGACCGCGCAGGTAATAAATTAAGTGTTACCATGTTCCAGAGAGTCAGTTCATTGATATTCCTCCAAAAAACCATAAGGCAAAAGGTCAGACCCCAATTTCCTACAGGATTAACATAAAGGAGGCAAAAATACCAGTTGCTTCCAATCAGATCCAATTTGGATGTTATCCTTCACTGCCCGCTCAATATAAATTTGGTCCTTATAATCTAAGTGAGCCTTGATTCCATATTTCACCACGCTGTGTAGGAAGAATGAAGGCATTTAATTACAGACTTGAATTGGAGTGTATTGTTTGATGTGATCATAGATTCCTGTCGAAAAGAATATATTTAGAGCGTATCGCTTAACATCTTGTCTTCAAACCGAGGTCCTGGTACCAATTATAGAATTACTAGAGCCTGTGGTGATGAACAACATAATGACAACCGAGAAGGAGAGTTTTCACATGGTCGATTCAGACAAGGTCGGTCAGATACGCTGGGCCTCTGCGCCGCTTCATCAAGATTGTTTGATACCCCCAACGTTTGTTTATGACAGGATAATGTACGTTGTATGTTAATGGAGCGATAACGTAATTGCTGCGATACTTGAAGGAGAGGTACCCAATCTTGCGTACCACAAGCAATATCGTATTCGTATTCATCCTCTTCGTCCTAGGACCCCGGCAGGACACGGGACATCCTTGATGGTGGCAGAAGACCTTGAGTTCGGGGGTGGAGAATTTCGGGGCCGTGTGAATTTTCCCCTGCATGGGTGGTTATTTTATTAAGCTCGGCCGAGCTTCCCTGCCATATTCGCAGTCATCGGGCGTTGTACAATGCCGAGGATCCACTTGGACACTATTTTGCAGTTTCAGAGTGGGATCGGATGGATGAAATGTACAGAAATGGCTCAACATCGATGTATTTAATAGTTCCAAGGTTGACTGATAGTTTCCTATCATTGCAACCATGCCTTTGAAAATTGCTATAGTTGGTGCTGGTCTCGGTGGTTTGGGTGCAGCTATTGCTTTAACACGCGCTGGTCACGATGTCGAGGTTCGTTCGTCCTTTCCATTCAGCTTTACGATTTCACAATGTGTACTTAGCGCGCCTTTCCCAGGTCTTCGAAAAGACCTCGTTTCTCAATGAAGTCGGGGCTGCAGTTCATGTTGCTCCGAATGCAACTCGTATCCTGAAGGAGTGGGGTTGCGAATTAACCGCATTGGATCCTGTTTATTGCAAACACCTCACTGTTTGGAAATTAAATGGAGAGTTGGTCGGGACTCCAGCAGTAAGTTTGAATCACTTCAGTCATAGAGACGCTTACGTACGTGCAGATTACATCATCGCTTCAAAAAGCCCTTCAAACGGATGATGAATGGTTGTTTGTCCATAGGGTCGATCTCCACCGGGGTCTGAGAGCCCTTGCTGAAAAGGGATTCAATGGAAAACGTCCGGTCATTCATCTGTCAAGCAAAGTCGAATCTGTGGTAAGGGAAAATTTATATGAGCAGCGACTTCTGTATATAACTAAGGAATCCAGGATCCAGAGACAGGCCATGTAATATTTACTGACGGCACAAAACATAAAAGCGATTTGATTATTGGGGCTGATGGCGTTCATGTAAGAGCAAAGCGACCATTGATGCTGTAACAATGCTGACGAGCGTAATCAAGTCACGTACCGTCCATAAGATCACCGGCAAACACCAGCATAAGATCAGCACAGGACAGAACTGTTTTCGATTTCTGGTACCAGTCGAGAAAGCCAATGTTCATCCATTGACCAAGTCCCTCCTTGAGAAGACTGGATTGGAATCAATGCAGAGCTTTTACTCTACTGATCAAAAATTGGTCATGTATCCCTGTCGTTCAGGTCGACTACTTAATATTGGTGTCGTTGTCCCTTCTAACCCCGACGAAGAAATGAAAGACAATTCATGGCTCAATTCCGGAAATATAGCTGACCTAAAGGCCGCTTCCGAAAGTTTCAGCGACGAACTTCGTGCGTTGTGTAGCTTAGCTGAAGATGTCAAATTATGGAGCCTGGCATCTCGGGATCCGCCTCCAAAGTTTTTCAACGGTAGACTGGCAGTTTTAGGTGACGCAGCTCACCCTACACTTCCTCGTAAGTAGTTGGATATCCTTAAGCAATGAGATTTACTAATCACTTGACGGGCTCGATAGATCAAGGTCAAGGCGGAGCTCAGGCGTTTGAAGATGCCGCTACTTTAGGTGCTGTTTTCTCCGGTGATGTGACCCCCGAGCAGATCAACGAAAGACTCGGTATCTACAATGAGGTTAGGTACAAACGAGCAGTGACTGTATTATTCATGTCCAGGGTCAGCGATGAACGGCGACAGGATTTGATGGGGGAGTTACAGAAGTTTGTTCCGGATGCCGATCTTCCAGATGATATGTGGAAGTACACGTGGAATTCGTATCCCGGAAGAGAGGCAGCAAGGTTGCTTAGTGAAAGAGGATTTTAACTTGATGGATTATAGAATACTAGTCGATACTGGCAGGGTCGTTTTGTATCCAATAGCAGTGACAAGAACATCGTAGTAAAATGCGGTAGTAGAAGACAATGGACATGAAGGGTGAATGTCTATCGGAAGTAGAAGGTGCCGATTCTTGACGCCGACATTGCCGGTATAGTCCGGCTTTTGCGCCTCTCCTTTGGGTTTAGTGGCCCTCGCTTACGCACATGGGATGGGACTTCCCCCTCCCCTAGCGGCAGTGCGATAGAAGGAGTCCTTTTGGTCATCAAGGAATTGGCGAGCTACGAAATCGAAGTCGGGAATACCGCGCATGTCCTTCAATTCAGGCTTGGTGTTTTCGGTCCAGTTTGTGCTCTGAAGGTAGGTTTCCAAGCCAGTGTCCGGCTCGTTCCAAAAGGGTTCGGCTGACAGGCCGCAGGTAACCAGGCCTGCAATGCAAATGAATAAAATGAATATGGGGTCAAAAGAAAGTTTGACAACAACGAAATTGAATGAATTCCTGGATGAGACGATGGTGGTACGACAAGGCTACATATTATATTACCTGATAAATCTTCAAACACTTCCACTTTTCTTCTTCCATGACTTCTCCCAGACATGGTACCGAGTACTTCCGCTTGGATTTCTCAGCCTTTGGTAAGCGTTACCAAATGTTCAGTTGCACTTGTCTTGGTCTTTGAAATAAGATAATTCTTAGAACCAACAAACTATGCCGCACCAGGGTGGTCAATACAACGAGCCATTCCATTCCAGAGGATCTTCCCGTATCTTGGCGGCGGGCTTTGCCGAGTAAGAGATTACGTCTCCACCAGAGCTAAACCCCATCCCCCATGGGCATGTTTCCTTTGTCACCAATGTTTCAATGTATTTCAAACGGCGGTGGATTTTGCATCATTAGGTGGAAAAGTGAGTCCATTGTTGAGAATAATCGAGAAGGATTGGCTACTTACGACATCTGATGATCAGATAGAATCTGTTCGGAATTGCCTAAGAAGGTATACCTCCATCTTCTAGTACTGTGTATCGGATCCACCGTACAGACCTCTTAGAATTTGTCACAGCTCGCAAGTAAAGTTCCCTAAGAAAAGGAAGAAATTTATGGAGGCCTCAAAGATAAATTTACGTCTAATTCACATAAGAAGAGCTAACTTAAAACCACTAGATCCACAAAAATGATAATTCAGGTATACCAAAAAACCATATCACTTGTAACTTATATAACAATGCGACTCTGGGATATGTGCTTAAGACCAAACGACATGCTCTCTCTTACTTCTCGAAGCTATCAGCGTACTCAGTGTTGAAAGTGAAGCTCCTCCAGAAATTTCAAACATTGCAACATCAGCTTTGAACTCTTTTGCAATCCAGCTACGCAGTTCAACCGACAACAACGAGTCGACACCATACGCAGCCAATGGTTTGTACATGTCTATCTCGCCGTGAAGAGCACTCAAGGTCTTTTGTAACTTAGCGATCAGTGCCTGAGAGACGATATGAGCACCATCAGTTTGTGAGTTTGCGACACTGAAAAGCTGTTCCCAATCTTCCTGTTGCCCACGGTCTTTGTTAATCGCGGAATCGTTGTCTGCGTTTTCATCAAGATGGTTGAAGAGTGCTTGACGGGAGATGACGATGCCATCGAGGCCTACGCCTACGCCAGACCCAAGTCCAAGTATGGGCTGACTTTGAGTGGGCGTCAGTGGTGGAAGAGCAGGGTTGCAATAGTAGTCCAGAATCGAGTAAAAGTAGTTTCTTGATATCCCGTTGAGAGCACCATATCCAAGAACCCGCATTAGAAACTCGGGGTTCTCTGCAAGAAGGCCGTCTTCTATCAATGCCCCAAGGTCTAGGGATACCGCTCGTTCGCCAATAGAAACGCGATATCGAGCAAGTGCGTCCATATACGTATTGCCGGATGCGTAATTCGCTTGTCCACGGAGGCCCACTACACCGGAAGCTGAAGAGAGAAGGACGAAGAAGTCAAGATCTCGTGGTAGGAGCTTATGGAGATTCCAAGAGCCAATCGTCTTACAGTCTGTACCAACGCGCCAATCGTCATATTTCATATCTGCAAACATAGCATCCTAATACATCGTCAGAAACACAATTTGAAATGTTAGCATATTACTCACCCTCAGAACCATTGCCGCTTGAATACAACCTCTGATGGGCGGCATGTCTTTTGTACATTGTTTGAGCACTTGTTCAAGCATTGCAAGGTCTGTGACATCGCAAGCTGGCGCTATTGCAGAGACATCCCGTTGCTTAAGTTCATCTAGGAACGCGCGGGATGTTTCATTGCTGGGGCCAGAACGCGAGAGTAGGATTAGATTCCTTGCCCCACGATCTATCAACCACTTTGAGATGCTACGACCCAACCCTCCAAGGCCTCCTGAAATCACGTAGGCAGAGTTGCTATCGATAAGAAAGCTTGGTTGAGTGGAGAGTACTGTCTGAGGCTTGGTTAGATTCAGTCCTCTATATAATCACTATTTCTTACGTACCTTGATTTCTGTTTGGCGGTTCATTTCAAGTACGATTTTACCTGCCATCTTACCATCTTGCATAGACCGGAAAGCGTCTTCTACCTGGGTTGCAGGGAAAACGTTCAACGGCCGCAACACACGGAAAGCCCCTTCGGAAAACAGATGAAGGACTCTTTCGAGTGTATGTCTGACATCTTTCGGGCGTTCCTGTTGCCATGTAAAGCCATCAAAGCACACGAAACTTGTGTTTCTTGAGAATGGGAACATTGGTAGGTTGGAGTTGGCAAGTATATCTCTTTTTCCCAGCTCAATGAATCTTCCATAAGGCGCAACACATTCCCAACCGGAAACGAGGCTATCGCCTGCTAATGAATTGAGAACGACGTCCACGCCCCTACCAGACGTCTGTCGCATAAGTCCTCTAGCAAAGTCTGAATTGCGGCTGTAGAAGATGTGCTCTTCTGGAACTCCGTATTTGCTAATGAGAATGTTTTTCTTCGAATCCGAGCTGACGGTAGCATAGATAACACCTCCAAGCCATTGGGCGACTTGCACAGCTGCCTGTCCAGTTCCTCCAGCAGCCGAATGAATTAGGATGGATTCCCCTTCTTGAAGGCGCGCCAGCCCATGCACTGCTTGCCAAGCTGTACAAAACTGGGTGGGTATACTTGCAGCCTCTGTGAAGGACATATTCGGAGGTATGGTGAAGGCTTGTGTTTCCTTGGCTCGAACATACGACTTGAAGGTTCCGGATGATGCAGCTACGATAACCCGATCGCCTGGTGTGAACCCACTTTCACTGCCAGTACGAGAGACGATACCTGCACATTCACTACCATAGGAGGATTCGGGAATTCGGCCCAGTGCCATAAGGCATTCGCGAAAATTGAGTCCTATTGCCCGAACCTCCACTTCCAGTTCATCAGCGCATAGAGGTTGAGAGTACTCCTCATCTTCCACGAAGCACAATGAGTCAAGAAATCCAGGAGATTCTACACATAGCCGAACAGGAGGACAATCTTCAATCATTTGCAACCCGGTTTGCTTCGGCAGCGATCTGCAGGAAAGGGTCTCACCGAGATGCGTGTCTTGCAGGACCCTTGGGATATGCAGCATGCCATCGATCTCAACGTACTCCATGTCAGCCATTGAAGGTTCGTCATATCCCTGCTTCATTCTCTGAAATACTTGGTAGATCGTCTCGATTTGCTCGTCTTTCACGACTGATTCCTTCAATTCCAAGGCCAAAGTCGCACACGGTCGATTTGGGTTTTCATTCCGGATGACACGGAAAAGTCCATTTGCCACGCCATATCCGGGGTTTGGGGGAGCTCTACCACCCCCTTCTGTCACCCATAGTATACTTTTGGCAGAATCAGTGATCTGCTGGAACTTGGAGAAGATCGTCTCCGTCATATTCATGAGACTTGGGCGTTCCATCTCTTCGAGGAATATGAAGTGAGTCGTTGCAACATCGACGAGGGTCATCTCGGCAAGTCCTGTGACTGTCACAGTGTAATGTTGATGGAACCTGGACTGCACTCCAATGGCAATATCCTTTAGATAGGCGGATTCGACATTTATAACAAAACTCACTTGTTCGTCCGCCGCAATGACTCCGTTGATACCGTTTGTGGTAATGTCAAGTGTTGATATCGCAGAAGAAACCATGATAGTCCCCTCTTGACATTCCAGGGACAGGAAATCCGGCAACTCCAAATCAATTCCCGAGAAGCCATTTTTGCGTAGAACGTCATTCCATGCCATGGCATTCAAAGTAGGTCCCCATTCCCTTTCCGGCTCAGTCCCAACCCACCATCCAGCAAGAAGACCCATAATGAATCCTGTACGGAGAATCTCGGGTCTCGTTGGCTCATACAAAATGACCTTACCACCAGGCTTGAGCAGTTTTCTGACGTTTGATACGGTTACTTCGATATTTGTGGTGGCGTGAAGGACATTGGCAGCAACAACTAGATCAAATGTTCCACATTCGAATCCCTGAGTCTCGGGATCACGCTCTATATCTAACACCGCATATTTGATGTTAGAAAATGGTGCAAATATCTCTTGAGCTGCTTCAAAAAATGATGCCGAGATGTCCGTATATGTATAGGAGGAGAATCTCGAACGAGTTCTTGTGTCACCCTCATATACAGATAACGCTGAAAGGATTTGCTCGGTAGTTGCTCCGGTTCCAGCTCCAATCTCTATGATTTTCATTTGTGGATTCTTGTGCGCGGCAGCATCAAGATAGCGAGACAATTGATCAAAGCACGTTCGATTCTTGTTCACCTCTTGATAGATTCCTCTCAATAGATTGCCGTGGAAAAGGAATTCGAGCGCATCAATTTCACCTCTTAGGATGGAGTTCAAATGGCGTCCCGTTGCCACATAGGCACGTCCCAAATCATCTGCATCTTCGAAATGTCTGCATTTCTCTTCAATTATGTCATCATTGTCAAACTGGTCTGCCCAGTTTGTCTGTGTATGAGGGAGGGAGTCTTGTTGGTAGCGATTCATCTGGTTGTTGCACCATTGAAAGTACTTTGATAGATGGGGAGCAGATTGAGAGATACGGTCCGGAGACAGCCCAGTTATAGCCTTATTGATAAAGCTTAGTAATAGAAATGTTAGATCTTGGAAATAAGTAACAGGTTCAGAATGATTAGAATGAGCTTGTTGACAGTGGTCCAAGAGCTGTTTATGACTTATCATCCCAACATCAGGTTTCCATTCCACATGGTAACAGATCTGTGATTTCTCTGATGGATCATGGGAAGACGGGATCGTGTTTGCAACGATTGTTGAACGAAGTCCATCCACCAGTGCCAAAACCTGTGTTTTCTGATCATCAAGGACGGAAATGTTGAAATTGGTTCCACGTTTTGTATTCTCTGTCATCCAGCAAAAGGCCTTGACTTTCCGGTTCACATCATGGTTCAGTTCATGTTTCGATATCCACATTTTGTGTAAGGAGCTAGGGACACCTGTGGGAATATTGGCTTCTCCTCCTTGTGCAAGGGCTGCCAGAGTCGTGTGCAAGATAGCGTCAAGGGTGCAAGGATGAATGATGTGCGGTTGCGGATAGGAATCTGGTGACCATTCATACACATCGACATCAAATCTTCCTTGCTTTTCAGAATCAAAAGCACCCTCCTTTAGTAATCGGAACGAAGGCCCGTATCCAAATCCACTCTTCTCCAACGTCGTATATAACTTGTCGGGGTCTAACGTTCCAACGGTAGATTTCTCTACATCCGAATCACGTCTTCTACACTGATCAAGCAAGTCGAGCCTGTCTCTTGTGGTAAAGTTATTGGCGCTTTCTGCAATGACTTCATATTTGACGCGAATGAACCCTCGACAATTTTCAGTCCATTCCTCTGCTTCGTAAGAGAACAATCGAAATGCCAACCATGGCATATCGGTGCTCGAAGCATCCTTGACTTGTTGAAGATGGAAGTGAGTTTCTATCCCGGTCGGCCCAGATGGTATGATAAGAGGTGATAGGAATTGAACATCCTTGAGTTCAAATCCTTCGCCTTCACGAGTCATATCCGCCAATTGATTCGCAGCTTCTATTGCCATGACGATCATACCGGCTCCAGGATATAATATCGACCCATTGATCTGGATTTGAGGTGAGCTGGATCAATATCAAAAGTGAAATCATGGACGTACTTTGTGGTCTTCGATCCAGGACATGTCGGATACGTTTATGAAATTCCGCCATTTTGCTTCTGAGCTGTTCCAATCTGGACTTGGTTTCCCCAAAAGACTAAGGGTCCCCTGATCATGAAGTCTGACTCTCCTACTTACACGACCTTCTTCCCAATATCTCTGTGAATGATTGAATGGATAATCGGGTAAGTCCGCCAGCAGTTTCGGCGGAACTTCCGCATCCTGTCCCAGACTATTTATTTCCTCGAAATTCAACGGGAGACCATGACAAAATAGCTGACCGAGAGAGCCGAACAGAGAATCCAAGGGACATGTACCACGTGTCAGTATGGATTCGTATGGTATGTCAGAATTTGGTTCGGCTGCTGCGACAATATCCCTCAGTGGTCCTTTCAAAGCCGAGTGGAACCCCACTTCAAGCAGGCATGTGACCTTTGAGTGATTTCGATGGCTTCCATCCAGCTTGTTCCATATCTTGGCTCTGGGCTGGAATGTTAACTGACTGATGGTAGATGAAAATCTAACAGGCGATGTCATGTTGTCGATCCAATACTGAGGCGTTCGTAGTATATCTTTTTCTATCCACTTTCCTGTCACAGTTGATATCATTGTGATATCTGGTGAATAATTTCCCTTGGTAATTTCACCGATGGAATCCAAATATTGCTGTGCTATTATTTCCATAGCTGGGGAATGGTAGGCAATGTTGACCTTGAGCCTTCGTGCGAATATACCATCATGCACCAAAGTTTCTTCCAGAACATCGATGTTGGCTTTGCTTCCTGATATGGTAACGTTCGAGGGACTGTTTATACATGCTACTGTGAGTGCGTTATCCTCAGTCGTATTTTTTGGTCGATTCAGATACGTTAGTGCTTTTTCGTGTGAAAGTCCGACAGCTAGCATAGCTCCTTGTGCGTGGTCAGAATGGGTAAGCATTGCGGAGTATTTACCCCGAAGGTATGCCACTTTCCAAGCTGACTTCGCATCAATAGCACCGGCGCAGTAGCTGGGGTACTTGTCAGGGTAGGATCTTATGGTCGATTCGAGTACTTACGCTGCTGCAATCTCCCCCGACGAGTGTCCCACCACAACCTTGGGGTATATGTTGAAACTACGTAGTAGATCAACCAGAGCAACCTGTACCGCGGTAGAAAGGGGTTGGCTGTAACTCGGCTCGTGGATATTGGAGATTTTATCGACCTTATAAAGCTCCTCTGCCTATCATCAGTGTCTCTACTCGCAGTTCCTTCAAATATGAAATAGTTACCTCGCAGTTTCCAAGAACAACCTAAGGTTGCAAAATAATGCTCTGCTTCAATCAAACTCCTTTTGTAGACTTCAAATTGCTCAAGGCATTGGAGCTGGTGCCCAGGGTACTGAGCTCCCTGCCCAGTGAATACCACGCATACAGATGGATCAGAAGTGGATCTTTGAGCAACAGAATGCCATAATGCGGAGTGAAGATCCTCCAAAGATCTTACAGTCGTGGATAATCTCCAAGGGAAGTGCATCCGCCGTGCTGATATCGTATATGCGAGATCATCGAGAAGTACAGGTTTTGCAGATCTGTTTATACAAGTCTCGGCATAGCTTGAGTATCTTTCAGCTAATACACCGAGAGTTGTCTCATCCGCTCCGGAAAAAGCTATGAGCTTAGGAAAAAGATTGCTGGAGACACTGGAGCAGGAATTTTGATTACCTGGACTAAATAAGTAGAGGATATTGAAGGGTTGCTTTGTGTGACACGGTAGTACTGACTTGAATTGATATGATCATTGGAGCTAATCCCGTTCTGGACGTAATAATCATCTGTCCATTCCACTGTGTTGTGATTCCCAAATAGGCCATGATCTCGCAAGTAATTCAAGGCATCATCCAAGACAACATGAGCATTTGTCCCACCCAATCCAAAAGAGTTCACGGATGCCCTCCGTAAGCCTTTGGATGGCCAGTTCATTGGTAGAAGAGGGAACTAGGTCTTCATCAGGGACACGATCAACCAACCATAATGCAATACCTTATACATACCTTTATTCGTAGGAAATCCGGATCTATTTCTGGGTTTATGTTACAGAAATTGGTGTTCGGTGGTATGATACATTTTTCAAGGGCCAGGATGCATTTGATAATGCCAGCGATACCACTTGCCCCCTCGAGATGACCAATATTACTTTTGACCGCTCCCCTGTTTGAATCAGCAAATCAATCAATTCAATCAACCGAAAGGCGGAGAATGTACACATAAAGGGGTTCCTCATTCGTCCGAAACTTTCGAAAGACCTCTCCGATTGCGTTAACTTCGATTGGATCACCAGTAGCAGTTCCGGTTCCATGAGCTTCCACAAATCTCGTATACTTGAGCGAAAGTCCGGCATTTGCGTACGTTTCACGAATCAAATCTGATTGGGCTCTTCCATTGGGTTGGATGAGCCCAGTTGTGTATCCATCGTGATTAGACCCTGTGGCTCTTATAACTGCTCGAATGACATCTTTGTTTCGAATAGCATTCGAGAGTCGCTTCAGAACAAGAACTGCGAATCCTTCTCCACGAGCATATCCGTTTGCCCGATCGTCGAAGGAATAGCACTGGTTGTCGGGTGATAAGAGTCCAAGAGCTGATAGGGCAATCATGATATCGGGGTAGAATAGCAGGTTACATCCAGCAGCAATACTCTAGGCCAAGTTAAGACATGATAGATGAACAAGTGAGAATATACCGACCATGTCTACCTCTCCTTTGGCTAAACTCTTACACGCAAGGTCCACACACAATAGACTGCTAGAACAAGCCGAGTCTACATTGAAACTCGTTCCATGAAAGTTGAAAAACCAACTTAGCCTATTGGCGAGCATGGAAGCTTCAATACCTATACCGGTATGATTCGCACATACTTCAGCATCTTTCAAACTAAGTTGTTGCCAGTCATTTGTGAAACATCCAGTGAAAACGGATGTTTTGGATCCAACGACTTTGTCGAATGATTGACCAGCTTTGACCTGTTAATTTGAGTCAATCTCACAAATTGATAAGAGATCTCACCGTTCTCAAGCGCCCTAAAGGTTGTCTCTAAAAGCCCTCTTTGTTGCGGATCCAAGGAAGCAGCTTCGGTGTCGGAGATGGAGAAAAAGGGCGCGTCGAATTCGGCGATGTCACTGGCCAAGAAATGCCCTCCTCGGAACGGTATCTAGATAAATTAGATAAGTAACATGAACAGACTTAAAGACCAGTATATGTAAAATGGGAATTACTCACTGTACCACGAGGGTTAGGCTGTGGGTGGTACGAAGCGGAGGCGCTCAAACGATGTTTTGGGAACTCAGTGGCTGTATTTCTCTTTTGCATCAACATGTTCCAGAATGATTCGGTTGTTTCACATCCTCCAGGAAACTTGAACGAAAGGCCAACCACAGCAATTGGCTCGGTTGTATTATCCGTACCCTGCATGCTGGCATGGTGTGTAAATCCATCATGGATGTTGGATTCGTTGGAATTGATGGTAGGCGACATGTTGCATTTACTAACTAGGCGTTTTTAATTTGGTGTAGATACTCTTCAAGAGGGAGTTGCTTTATAATTGTATCCAATGTATGTATGACCGTGCAGGCAGCAACGGCGTAAGGCAAACATATAACGGGCGAGGGGCAATATGACGTGAGGGAATAGATTAAAATTGTGATCCTGGTTGATAAGGATTGGCGGAGAACTAAAGATATGAATGCAAGGTGATGTTGCTGTTTACGGCACAGCTGGGTGTTTGCAGTAAGAGAGGGGTACAGTACCGAGTTCTCGGAATTCATCATTCCCGGAATTACCCTGGTAAGCAACTGGCTTTATACCACCCTGCCTGCATCTTTATGTAAGTAGAATATCCCATGTTTCTTAAAATTGCATTTGGTTCTTCTGTATACCTTCACTCTTATTGTATTTTTCAAGATGCGCTTTCTTTGCCTACATGGGCTAGCCACGAATAGTGAAGTAAATTCCTCCCGATTTTGAGAATATGAACCAATGATCTAATCGCAAGGATAGATATTCTCAGCTCAAACCGGTATTAATGCTATTTAATTGGTTTCATGTTGCATTTTCGGGCACTGAATGTTTTGTGGAGCCAGTTTCCCTTCGCTATGAGCTACACGGCAATCACACTTTCGATTTCGTCGAGGGCACAATTCCCGCCTCACCATCCCCAGGTCAGTCACTATTTACATATATCCAGTCCCCTTCCCTGACCTGTCGTATCTAGATACAATAGCTTATTACCCTAACGCCAACTACTTCAATTACTTCGATGAAAATGACATTCAAAGCATGCAAGACGCACTGAAGCACCTTCATCGTTACATTGAGCTGGAAGGGCCCTATGACGGAGTAATCGCCTACTCGCATGGTGCAGCCCTCGTCTCCACGTACATCGCACAACAGATGTTATCGGGAGACTGTGTACCATTCAAATTCGCCGTTTTTGTGTCCGCCGCACGACCTGCACATCCCGAGCGTTTGGCTCACAGAGAACTGCTTCTCCTAGATGCGGAACGGGATGGTGTTTTGTTGAACCTTCCTACGGCTCATATTTGGGGAACTAATGATGAGCTTTATCCGGGTTGTGGGGAGGACTTGAGTAAGCTGTGTGATCCAGAGTGTAGGACTATCTATCTGCATGAGGAAGGTCACAGTATCCCAAGCGGAAAATCAAAGGCGGCGTTGATTGGAGCTAGTAGAGCCATTCGATGTACGATTGATATGGCTTTGGGTACGGACTGATAGTTTTCGGAAGCCAAAATGCACCCTCGGAGTCCGAATTGGGTCACCAATGTCAATCTATTTACCAAATCCGGTTTTTACTACTCTTTGGTTCCCAGGCCATTTTCATCGTATAAGATGTTTCTGGAATTTTTGGTACATTTCACCGTCTTTTGATCCATTTTTGCAAACAATATACCCACACTCTCTAGATTTCCATGAATATTGTGTCAGAACTAACCAACAAGCAACTCTCTACGATTCGATAATCAACCAACTCACTTAATCCAACCCCTCCTCCCCCAATCCCCATTCCACCCAAGCCCCAAAACCAAAACCTGCGCCGCCGCAAACGCAATCATAATCTGATTCTGCAAATTATAAGCCTGCGTAAACACATGCACTACACTATCCTTCAACCCTCCCTGAAGCGTTTCAATCACAGCCGCATGATCAAGGAGATCGTTCAAAGTCGCCGAGTCCAGAATCTCATTTAACCCGTTCTTGACTTTCTCGTTTAAGACGTTGGATGCGATGCCTAGTCCGACTACACCACCGAGGAATCGGAATTGGAGGATTGCTCCTGATGCTACTGCTGTGGTGGGTGTGAGTGCTTGATCGATTGAGGTTGTATTTGGCTCTTGTTTTTTTGGAGCGGGAATAGGGATGAGGAATACTTACCCAGATCCTCTCGTATAACCATATACGGAGTGACAAGCACCAAAATCGCAAACGTCATACCCATTCCCACCCCTGCAATCGTAGCGAACCCGTATCCTTTATCTGGAAACTGGGTGTTGGTTGGAAGTGTGGATAGTAATGCTAGACCTAGGATTTGCATTCCGGCACCGATGAGTATGATATGTGCTACTGCTAACCGACGTTTGGATCCGAGTGCATTTGCTAGGGCGGCGCCGAAAGCGGCGCCGAATGTGTAGGGGAGGAGGTGGATACCGGCTTCGAGGGGGGTTTTGCCGGAGGCGATTTGGAGGCGTTGGGGGAGGTATATCACTACTACGTTGAAGGGGGCACCGGCTAGGAAGGTTAATCTAGATGTGGGGATTTATATATTAGTAGGTGTGGATGGGGTTTGAGGCGTTGTGATTACATACATCATCATGGCTACCCATGATCGGTTCATGGCGAAATGCCAGGGGAAAAGTGGTTCTGCCTTTTTCCATCGTGTAGAGATGAACCATTCCCATATGAAGAATGCTATCCAGCTAAGCACCGATAGTATGAGGAGGGCTATTGCACCGCCGGAAGACCACCCGGAATGGAGCGATGTTTCGAGAAGCACGGAGGATAGGAGTAAGGCGCCGGCGAGTAGGAGGGCTGCGCCGGTGATATCAAGCTTCTTTGAAGCTGCGATCTTGGAAGTGATGATGGATTGGGGTGAAGAGTCATGTTGAGGTGGAGAGGGGGACTGCAGCGTTTTGAAGGGAAATCCGGAAGGTATTGATAACCATAATATCGCCAGGACGGCTGCACCGGCTGGCAAGCTGATTATGCGTTAGAAATTCCATTGTCTTCCGACGTAGTATGTGGTTCTTACTTGAGGTAAAACACCCATCTCCAAGTTGTATGATTGTTTATCAACCCACCAAGTAATGGACCTAACAAGGTTGCCAAAGCTACCGATACAGAATTGATGGCCCCGTACAAAGGAAGCTTGTTCTTGGGAACCATTTCATATGTCATCAACGTTGACAACGAGTATCCCCCAGCTCCGCCAATTCCTTGCATGGTACGGCAGATGATGCTATTTTAGGAGACGTTGGTTAGATATTGTGAACCAAATTTGTAGAATAGGAAGATACTCTTACAGTTGTGTCATTGTTTGAGAGCCACCACATGCTCCTGAAAAGGCCGTGAATATCACCATGGTAGCGATGAAAGTTCCTTTCCGACCGAAGATGTCGCTTAGTTTTGACCATAGTATCATGAAGCCTTTGATGCATATTAGTGAATGGTCTTACCCTTGAATCATAGTGAAGTTATCAAGTACCCATGTAGGTAACCAAATACCCACTAACAATCCAACTCGTTTTACTAAACTCTTTCAAGTCGTTTGTGATGGCTACTAGTGAGGTACTGACAATAGTCACCTCCAGATTAATCAAAAGTAGTACCAAAACAATACTAGAAAAAAAGTCTCATTAGAAGCATGTAATATAAGAATGCATCTGAGAATGGAAATCCGTACCCAAGCGTTGTCAAATGCAATCGCCATCCAAATAGATGAGCGACCCCATCATCTTGAGAAATATCTTCATCCTCATTGGTCGCTCCCTGATGTTTGGAAACAGCAGTTGATGTATCGCTGGTATCCATTTTCGAAAAGGTTGGTTTTGGGATTTAGGGATCGATTCCACAGGGACAGGAATAATGAATGCGAGGGAAATGCTGGTTGGGAGAATTACTCCCAGTTTCTTCTCTCTTCTTTCGTAATATCATAGCAATGGTAATATTTGGTAGCAATGATGTCGTCCCACCTACAAAAGGCAACCTTTCTGCCTAACGACCGAGATAAAACTAAGCGCTTAACCTGCATGCATGCATTCTTGACCGTTGCGGTTCAACGGGCAAACATCTACCCGGATTTGAAATGGATGCAAGGGTTAGATGCCTGTACTCAATACATTTCATGCATGTAGACATATATTAATTCATATCCGAATACAGGATTCCTTGGGGAAATCCAGCAGTGTTGGTGCCACATCAAGAGAAAATATCCACCAGCCATAGTCGTACTTACGTACACCAGCTGATATTCATGATACCCCCTATCAAATCTTGGGGAATATGTCTCGGAACCCAGCAGAGTGCCATTTTCCCGTTTTGGTTTATGTATGACGGTGGCGATGTTTTCATGGGATTTCAGGATACGCCTCGTTGCCTTCTTTTTAATTCCCTCGTCGTATCGGTAGAATAATGTCCGATCTTTATTCCCGAGCCCATTCCAATCAAATCCTAAAGATGGCATTTGGTGATTCTCTCCCTCACGTGCCAATGTGTTCATTCCGAAGATTCTTCACATGCAAGGTTCCCGTGATCACGTGAATCACGTAATGGCCCTCCGCTCTTGATTGGAAAAAGTCTTTGTATAAGCAGCAGCCTCGTTTTTGTACATTCCTTTTTGCCTGATTTCCAAAGGTCATCAGATGAAAAAACCTTTGTAAAAGCCTATCTAGGACGCTTGTTAAAACGTGTCTCACAATCTTCACATGCAAAGATTCATCCATCGTCTCAGCAGAGGAGTCATGAAGGAAAGAAAAAGTGGTATCATTGTTTTAGAAGGGAATCCAAATGTGACCATTAAACCGGCGAACCAGAAATCCGATGATGTCCATCACCACTCCTTTCCCCTTCTGGCATATTGCTCTTTCCCCCGCTTTTATCTCTATACAAATCCATCACTAAAGCTCTCCCATCATCCTCTTCATTTTTTGAATGATCATCCGTCGAGCACTGCTTCGACCTCTTATGTAACCTGAATGTATTGGTTCCCGAAACTTGGGAGGAAGAATTCGTCGAGGTTGTGTATCTGGAGATAAGCGTTGAAAGCAGAGATCGTTTCCACGTCCATTCCAAAACAGGTTTCAAGCAGATGAGACAGGCAGACATTAGATATAATCCTGGTTCCATGATGGTGAGGATGATGAGTCTCGTCGCGGTCCATGTTCCATCATGAGCGAAGTCTTCGGTAAAGAAGCCGACGAAGCGGACGATGGCTGTGACGACTCCGCTGTGAAAATATTTAGTTATTTGGTTAGGTGGTTAAGGTGGGAAGGGATTAAACTTACATAGAACCGACGCTAAAAGTGAATATCAATCCTGCTTTCATCTTGCGCGATGTTTGGAGAGTCAGGATGATCGGGACGGGGAGAATCAACATAACGACGTCAGTGAAGATGTTCATCAAAGAACTCCATCGATACCAAGCATTCGTATCAATGCATCGGCCACCCCCAGGGAGCTTTTTATTCCACAAAAACTCCAATGGAACGCAAATGACGAAGGCTGGGATGATGGCTCCGATGCAGTTTGCGACGATGAGCCCTGCGACTATCCAGCAGACTACCCGTTGAATTTGATTGCTGAAGATTCGGAGGTAAAGTGCTAGGATACTCAATTTTGGGAATGCGATAGCAGGAAGATACATGAGCGGGATGACGAAGGTGAATTTGGCCCACGTGCGCAACTTGTTTGGTTCTTTGGCAACGACGACGATGTGATGACCGACTCCACCGACATAGACATCAGCTGCGAAAGTAATTAGCAATGGGATATTCCAACGGGTTTTGGAAGTCAAAGTTGAGGTAGTGAAAATGATAGTTACCTAGACATGATGCGATGACGCCGTATGAGAAGACGATAGCAGCCACGATACAGCCATCGTCCCAGCCCCAAGGTATACTTTTCATCCGTCGGCTTACGAAGCGTAAGCCAACGAGAAGGGCTTCGAGGACGATGAAGACGATGGCGCATTCAAGGACGCGATCGCCATTGTATTCCTTGAGGTACTCAGGCGAATAAGAAGGTTGTGAGGTAGAAGTTGCCATTCCGCAGAAATTCCGAATAGGAGGAGAACCATAGCGAAAGCATTTGGAGGTTGCGGAAACACGGGATGGATAAGTTGGAGGTGTGAATGAATGGCGGAACAAAAGATTAGAAGGGAAGGAGACACAGTAGGGAGGGACACCAGGATACTAGGTAACCTTGGAAATCCGAGGCAGGTTGGTGGTGCAGATGTCGCACCGTAATAATCTACCCAGCACCCAGGGAGAGTTCTAGGTAGGGTGGTGATAGTTGATAGGATATCCATTGGGGCTTTGTGCACGCAGGTAGCAGATGAGCGGGTGTTGGGCGGGGTGCGACGAATGGGGTATGAATGAAAGAACAAAGGTTTGACATGACGCCGTTACTTTCTTCCCCCCTCTAATTATCATCATCACAGCTGAAAACATATTCGTTCTCACCGAATATTCCTCAGAGAGCATTGTTCCCCTTTATTCACCTCCACTTCCATCTCCACCACCAAGCATGGCCTCGACGCTGAAGCCATGGCCTTCGGCTCGCAAAACACTGCTCGTCCACCAGGTCGATTTGATTGCACGAGAACATCCCGAGACGCTGTACGCAGAATACCCTCGTTCGCCGACATCTTTCGCCGATGGGTTCCGCAAGGTTACGTATGGTGACTTGAGTAACGCAGTGAATGGATTTGCCGGTTGGGTTGAGCACACTCTGGGGAGGAGGCCGCTGAGGGGCAACTCGGAGTTTCCGACGCTGGTCTACATGGGACCCAACGATATTCGATACATCATCCTGTTGTTGGGTGCTGTCAAAGCCGGGTACAAGGTAAAGTATTCTAGATCCTAGATATCAGGAAAATCACTATTTTTTTATTGTTATTGTTATTGTTATTGTTATTCTTATCCTTATTCTTATTGTCAATAATGAATATGTGGTGTTTCTTTTCTTTGCATGGGATGGATTTCATTAATTTGGGGCTTTGCAGATGCTTTTCCCGACCCCACGTTACAGCGCAGAGGCACTCGCGCAGCTGGTTGCCCAAGTCGGAGCCAAAGTATTGCTTACCCCGGCCGAACCGAACCGATTGCCCGTGGTGGACGAGGTGCTTCAAGCGATGGGCAAGAAGATGGAGGCGGGAATAGGGATGGAAATGGAGATGGAAGTACATGAGGTCGCCGAGGTGGAGGAGTTGCTTGATGGGGATTTCCCGCATTTTGGCTACACAAAGACGTTTGAGGAAGCCAAGGACGATCCGTTGGTGGTGGTGCACACTTCGGGCACGACCGGTCAACCCAAGCCCATCATTTGGACACACGACTGGGCCGACAGCTTTGCCGCCGAACGATACCTTGACCCACCACCGGGCTTCCAGTCGATGGATGGATACCTGTTGGGGACGGGGACGCGGATCTTCAGCCTCATGGCGCCCTTTCATGCCGCCCACCTGTACGGCTCCATCTTTTTCTCCATTTGCTGTGGATCCGTCATGATCTACCCACCCTCATCCACGGTCCGATCCGCAGCCACAGCCGCCGAGGCATTACGCTACACCAAAGCAGACATTGTCGCAATGCCACCGCTGTACCTCGAGGAAATAGGAGCTGACCCTTCCGTCTTGCAAGAGATTGTGACATGCCAGATCCCTAGTTCTCCTCCTATCATCATGTGGGCTGGAGGCAGCGTGTCCCAGGCAGCGGGCGAACAAATCACCCCCAAGACCAAACTCTTCACCGGCTGTGGGTCCAGCGAAATGGGACTCTGGCCTATCTTGCGCAAGGCCGACCAATGGGAGCCTGAGAATTGGAATTACATGCGGATGCACCCCGCCATGAACATGCATTTTGACCTGCTCGTCTCTTCCGACTCTTCCTCCGAGTCCGCCGAATCCGAGCGGATCTACGAAGCCGTTATTCGACGCAACCACAACCACAACCACAACCATGATGACATGGATGGCTTCCCTTATGTGCAACCCATCTTCAAACTCTTCCCAGACTTGCGCGAATATCGCACCAGTGATCTCTTCACTCGCCACCCCACCGACCCCAACCTGTGGCGTCATCATGGGAGATCGGATGATTTGCTGACCCTTTTCACAGGAGAGAAGTATCATCCCGCCACCGCAGAAGAGCGTATTACCCAGCACCCGAATGTCCATGAAGCCTTGCTTGTTGGTACCAGGCGACCACGCGTTGTTCTTTTGCTTCGTTTGAAAGAAGAATACTCGAATCAAGGCATTGATCCTGTATGGCCAGTCATTGAGGAATCGAACAAAGTTTGTAGTGAAACTACCAGGATCTCCAAACATCTCGTTCTCCTAATCGACCCCAAGACTCCCTTCTCCAAAACTCCAAAGGGTACTATTCGTCGTCATGCTATTGAGCAGGAATATCAGCAAAGAATCGACTTGCTGTTCAGCTAAATTCTAGTCCGGAATTCCAGCATGCTGAAGTTGGTTCGTGTATTTGAATGGCACAGATAGGGTTGCAGGGCATATTTGGTAGATTAGTGAACGAGAATGCGGACCTGTTAATATGACATTGAGGATATAGTATTCTACACGTATGTATCATGCATCTCTGCCACCCATCACCCATACATGCTCCCCTCACATCTTTGCCCGTGAATGCTTTGGTGGATGCTCCTTCTGCCACTTGGCAAACAACTCATTCGCCCTCTCCACCTTGTCCTTGATCTGCTCATAAAGTAATGTGTACGGCTCACCAGCCTCCAACAAATTCGCCGGTCGTCCCGTTTTGAAATCCACAAAGACCACCCATCCAGCACATTCCGCCACCACTACTTGCTGGCGCATTGACCAGATGGTTGTAGTTGTGAAGTAGCGATCCGGTCGAATATCACTTAGACGGTTTCCGACGAGTACCTAGAGTGGTTGTGGTCAGCTATTGATTTCAGATGCAGAGCTCCATACTTTTTCTTTCATGGAAAGAAAAAAAAGGCCATAGGTAGTAGAAAAGAATCATGTGGCACGTACCGTATCAGGATATGAAGCAGACCTCTTCAAATCATAATTATAACCCTTCAGAACCGGTCCGATCGCCTTGCCGGTAAACATGGCCTTGTACCTATCCCCCATGACCTCCGCAAACGACTCAAACAACCGCATGTTACCCGTAGAGGCGTATTTGGCGTAGATTGGGTTCGAAACGTGGTTGTTGGGGTCTTGGTCAGAGGACCAGTCGATCGGGATTTCTGTCAACGAGTCATGGTCGTATCCCATTTGAACGGCGGTGTCGACGAGCTTTTTGCGGAGGTTGTCGTAGGGAGAGGCGGCGGTGGGATGGAAGTAGGAGGATGCGGAGAGGGGATTGGTGAATTTGGTGGTCATGATGATGATGATGATGATGATGAT
>AJFL01000432.1:0-16612 GCA_000467735.1 Rhytidhysteron rufulum CBS 306.38 | reverse complement strand
ATGCTTCTCGCCATTTTCTCAATCTTACAATCTCACATTCGTGTATATTTCAAAGGGAAATGAGTGTTTCTTGCAAACGTGAGTACGCCATTCATGTATTCTTTAACAAAAATAGGCTGCAAAGTCGCATCCATCGGAGGTTGATCTTGCTATTCCTATCACATGAGCATATAATTCAAAATGCGATTTGAGTCCAGAATATCAGAGATCCCTTGTGAGACCTCGCGATTTGAACATCCCATGGTGTTAGCACGTCAATATCATAACAAAGAAGTGAATAAGTGAATGCCCTTATCACCAGCATCACCTTTGGAGCCCAACAGTTACATCTCGCCTCGCTTATTATGTTCCCTTTACCGCACATTTTGTACTTTCTTTGCCATCACCATGTTCCGTATATCAAAACGTAACCCAGACACCTCTCTCTCTCTCTCTCTCTCTCTCTCTCTCTTCAATCCCATCATTATTATAGGATGGCTTTCAGATTTACCTGATTCACTTCGACTATGTCTACTTCAATTTCCACAATGTAACATGACCCCATCTCCATCACCACCAACACCTAAGCCTACATCCAAGCGCATCAATCGAGCCAAACGTTACCATTCACCACCACTCACTTCTCAAGAACAACGTAGAGAATACCGACACTCGATTGCAAAACGCTTACCTAAATGAGAGGATGATATTACCCAACCGGACCCAGGTCGTAGCAAGATTCCTATCACGACATCGATTCCAGTCATTTGCTCTAAAGTATAGGCTGCGATATCAGGCTTCTGGCCAATGTCAAGGAGAGTACAAGTGCGCCAAGCTCAACGAAGCCATATGGTTACCTTTACTTGGCTGGGGACAATTTGTATGCATTCAGGAAGTTTCACTACTCGTGACCTTCTGCCTTCGGTCTTTACCTTGGACGGTTTACGAGGAATCATTCCATTGTACGGCGCTCAAGAGATATATGAGCAACCTTTATCCACAGGGGAACGACATGAAGGTTAAAAGTTTATGAGATAGAGCTAAAACCTGTCACATGATTACCATATTTTGATTAGCGGTGTCTCCTTCCTTTTTTGACCTTTTTATAATACCCCCTTATATCCCTTGGAATTCGGTAGAAAACCATAACGGTTGGGGGGGCGTTGTGGGTTTTGAACTCATTGTACCACTCGAATTCATGGGTACGAGTTTTGGTTGAGTGATGCGTGATGAGTGCGCCAAGCACGCTAGCCCACGTAACTCTACCACTATTAAACCATATAAAATACCTTACGTTTTAGGTAGGCACGCAGGGCGGCTTATATGTAACTAGGTACGTAATTATATTACTACTGTCAGCCTCCCTGTGTTATAATACCCTGTAGCTGCTTTCTTGGTACTTTAAAGAAACGGTACTTTAAAGAAATTTAATAAAGGCCGAGGGGAGAGGATTCAGAGATATCGAACGAAAGAGGCGCTCCAAGAGTGAAAGGAAATCTGCAGGAGATTTTAGTTCAACCTACTTTCGTGCGAACTAGTTCTATTAGACCTATGTGAAAACTTAATAACGATGGTACAATTACATATATGCCCTGACTTGGAATTTGGTATCAACTATGTTTCTACGGTAGAATGAGCAATGCGCTCTGACTTAACCATGGCTAGATTCGATTCCTAGACATATATAAACCACCCTCCACCCTATTACACCGACACACAACCCCATCCAAACCCATTACAACATTCCCTTCTAGCTGCACTACCCGTTATCAACATGAGTCCAACGAACCGATACGACATCAAGCAAATCACTTCTCCACTCGAAGAGACATTAATAGTAGAGGATCCTGATGAATTTTCTACTCGAGGAGAGAACAATGAGGGACGATATCATTGACATTCCCCCTTTAATCGAGACGAGGTCAATAGGGGAGTATGGTGTTGAAGCATATTTCAAACAAAGGCGGGAGGCCTATGAACGGATTATAACGAAAGAGGTGGAAATCTATCGACTGATGATAGGCGAATACCTACGAGAAGTAGAGGTTGGCATCATCCCTCCAGGCGACCCCGAAGGGAAACTAGCTGAATGCATCCATCGATTCACACTAGCGCAGCGCGCACGCTTAGGCTTTGCTACCAAAAAGCACACGGCTCTGGGAATGTGGAAAAACAGGAAAAGATTCCACAAGACGATCGACGAAGAGGACGGCGCTTACATCGCCTCGCTCATTCAAAGCTCTTTCATTCCACGACTCGAGCGTCCAACTTCAGATGACTGGAAAAGGATTCGCAAGGCTACCATGACGGCGTATAATGCCTATGGTAAAGGTTGGAAGCAGTGGTGCTGCATCTCCCGCCAATATGTCGGGTCGTCAAGAGCAAAAGCCTTTCACACCACTCCTTGGCACTTCAGCGACGCGGATGCTGAATACGTATTTGGAAAGCCTAGTGGAAGTGAAAGTCACATCATGACTTCGCAAAATGGACTTCCACTCTCGAAGTACTTCATACAATTACTGGATCAAGCCCGCATCGCGATCATGACCGCACGTTCTGAGGATGTTGACACTGAGAAGACCGGCGCAAGGTCCATCCCAACGAAAGACCGCCTCAAGGTGGTCGTACTAGACAAGACACTCCTAAATGAGGATCAGCCATCTACATTAGGCTTCCCTCTCAGCAAACTTGATGGACGTCTCCTTGACTTCAAATCCAATTTCCGTCCACAAAAACGGTACCTCCTCTTCACTTTTGTAGTATCAATCTACCGTTGTCGCAAGTATGACGCAGTGAGCTGGCCGAAGATCCTGGAAACCTACACAAGTGGTAGAACAATTTGGGACTCCCGGGAAGAGTATCTCCGGTTTTCTACACTAGATACCGTGTGTCGTCGGCAGGTTGCTTTCCTGGACAAAAGATAGCACCCGCCTCTATCCATGATCCCGGATTTTGTGCGTGACACGGTTTTTTGTCCACAGCATCAGGTTTCTCAGGGTGGTTCTAGGGACGATGGTAATTTCGATGAGAAGAAGGCTAATGAGAAGCCCAATGAGGACGAGAAGGAATCTAACGAGAAACACTTTGATGTGGAAGATTCGGATTCTGATAAGGAAGAGGGAGGAATCTCTTTGATCTAAGCTTTAACGCATAAGTGCTCATAGTATTGATTAATACGGCAGAGATTCAGGTAAAGTTAGCAACTCACTTCCGAAATCACTCCTACTAAATAGATATTTAGAGGATGATGACTCGATTGACCTAACGTATGAGATATGAAACTAGAAGGATAGGATGAAATTTAGGGACGGAATGATTATAGCGTACTTACATCTAAAAGTATTGTTTTTAGGAATAGAAACTTTGCTTCAAAGGTTTTATAAAATTTTCAGATTTCCCCAACCTCACCATAATCTGTTTCTATGTTCCACCAAAAGTGTATTCGAGATAATATTACACGTATTTAAATCGATAAGGATATTTCGAACTCCTAAAAGGGTGGACAGAGACCATCGTCCAAAATTTTTAATAGTCGCATTGTCCACATATGGCTTCCAATCCTTTGCTATAGCGATCACAATCAACCACGCACTCGTTTTCTGCTTTCTATACGACTTCTCTCAAGCAACCTTCCCAAAGTAAAGTCGCCAGGTTCTCATTTTTGCTTCTGATGTACTCGAAGCACGGTTTATTCTACGTGAGCAGTACCAGGCTGGAAGTGGCCGTAAGACGGCGAGTGGAGGATGAAAAGCAGCCCCATGTCCTTACCGCATGCCACTTGTCGCAGAAGGGGATGATTGTATTTTTGTATAAAAGTTCTTGCGCCTCGGTGTAGGTAGCTCTGTATGTTCTTAAGATGTGCAGGCGGGGAGGGAGAGCAGGAAGAAGGTACCCGTAAATTTGTAGTCGTAGCTCAGGAGGGAGGGAGGGGATGCAGCGGTTGGGAGGTTGTTCGATTGGTGTGCCCACATCCTATGGGGGATCCTCCAGTGTGGATTGCTTCGTTGGTCTATTAGAAGGTGGTGATGCGCATCTTACCCATCGCTTCACTGGTTTCTTGCTGATGTTTCGAGGGAATTGTTGTTCGAAGACATGACTTGTTCACGATGGGACGAAGAGGGGACGAGGATGAGAATGACGAGGGCGGCGAATATGTGGAGGGATAAAAGGGTTCTTGGCATCAACCTGGCCTCAACTGGGGGTTATCAATAAAAAGGGAAAGTAAGCGACACCAAGGGTAGAATATTAACTGAGGAGAGCAACGGGGTGAAACCAAATCACGTGCAAGATGTCCCACTAAGCCACAATTGAATTGTATTAAACACCAACCCCAATACACTTATATTTTGTGAGATTGATTACTCTGTGATATTGTTTCACATTCGATCAGATAGGTCCCAGATTACTCTCAAACAAGGATAAAGTTGTCACTCTGAGATCTGTCCCACCAAGTTCGTCCTTTCAGACACTGCATGAATTGAAGGTAAAATACAAACTCCCAACCCCCAGTTCGCAGACACCTACACCATTCACCAGCCGCCGGACACATCCACGCTAACAAAGGCCCACCGAATCTATTCTTCTATTTACTCCCTGCAGTTATCAATCAGCATTTGCTTATCTAACCAATGAGAATGAAACTTACTTGCACCACAAAGCCGTCTTGGGACAAGCACGCTCAGCTACCTCAACAGCCGCATTCTCGGGAGTCGCAACCGGGGCGGCAAGGGATGTCGCAATAAGAGCAGCGAGGACGGGGAGGATAGAGAACTTCATGATTGGTGGATTTGAGTTGTTCTGGAAGGCTTCTTCAAGGATGTGATGAATTTTTTGTACGGAGTAACGGGGAAGAGTACAGTAGTGGACGGCATGAGGATTTTATACCCGGATGAACAGCAAGTCCTCTCATGGGCTAGGGAGCTGTGCCCGCCAATGAAGAAACGTTATATGAGGTAGGATTGATCTGCTATTTGCGCTTCCTGTTTTAACCAGTGCTGCCAGCGCGCATGACACGATGGGATCCGTCGGGTTCCGTAATGTTGAGTGCGGCGTAGGTCTAGCATGTGTACATGAGTGTCCATTTTTTTGGTCCGTGAAGCAGTTCTCTCATTCAAACCCTTAACAGTGAAGAGCCCTCACTGGTTACAAGAGTTATAGCCGTTAGAGACGTCTACGAAATGTTCGTTGTTTGCTTCTTTTGTCCTCCAGAAAACGTTGAAGTTGTGGGACTCGACTCGACTCCACTTTACCCCAGCGTAAATAACCGGTGCACGGGTAGCTGGTAATGGGAAATGCCGACGCATGAAATCCTTCTAGGCCGGCGCCTAGGATTGGAAGGTCGGTTATCCCAAAATGGAGAATGGTTCGAGAACATTTCAACTAAAGCGAAAGAGGAAACAACCTGGTAGCCCCGGACCGTCTATAGATAGCATTCACCTCGTTGCCCTATCATGGGCCTATCACCACACTAGAAACGGCCGGAACACAAGGCCGCTCCCCATCTTCCCCGCGCTAGCATTAAAGCTTCCCCGTAAGTTCGTGGTGTTTCTGGAGTTTCTAGTCGCATTCGGTTTTCTAGGGGCTTCGCGTAGATGATTGAAGGATTCAATATTTAATCCTACGCGCTCCTACACTAGCTTGATTCACGTTGGTTCGTTACAGACTGTGTCAAACGTGGGCCAGACGTCGGAACACTGCTCCGAGCATGTAGCAAATTGACTCGATTGGTACGTCTGAAGCCCACGTGGCATGAATGACGGTCTGGTGGTGGCATTGCTTCCGCCTTAGTTTATCCGCTTACCTTCGGCTTATCTAACCATATACTACGCTTTGCATAATATAACGTTCAAATATGTTCCTAAACTTTAAGAATCCCTAGCATCTACACACAGTCCTTCTAATATTCTCAAAGTAGAATCGGGTTGGTTTTTACAACGTCTATCGTGAATTTCTGGCAGACACATATTCTGTATGGACAGTTGAGTTCGTGAATCGAACTCAAATGGTCAGATGTCCGTGTCGGAAATTGTCCCACTGAATGGCTATATAGTTTCAATGAACTTGCAAACATTTAACAATCTAAGCTTTGAGTGGAAGCTTGGATTGAGTAGCAAGGTAAGCTCGGCTAAACCATAGCCGCTGTAAACCTCCGTATAGAGCCTTGACCAAAGCAACTCACATTCTCCAATTACTGAATTTACCTTGGCTCTTTGGGGTGTGAAGTGTGAAGGGTAATAGTGTGCGATGCAGTGCTAATTTTGGAATTTCCTTGAGGATTTTTAACTTTGTGTTTGGACAGCTTTCTATGATTTAACAGCCATTACACGGGCACAACACGGCCATTCTATTATGCAAAGAAATTAAAAGCAGAATACATATTTTCAAAAGCTAGGGATATCCTAATACAAAGTTCCTACATCTGCATTCCACTTGCTTCGTTTCTGCATGTCGAGGGTAGAGATGAGACTGGCTCAGACTTGGGCTGGACTTGATTCCCATTTTGCAGCTCTGGAGCTGAACTAGAGCGGGCACAATATCGTAGCGATGATCAAGTTCCCTTCCGTGCACATCGCCCCACTTTGTCAGTCCAGGATTGATGATGGAGACCACGATTCCATCCTCAAGGTCTTCTTCATCGCCAGTGGGCAGTGAGTTCATCTCAGTCTTGCTGAACCTGTTCCCGATCTGCGGGAATGTAATCTGAAGCCGAGATTTCTGCATCGACATTTTCATTGTTAAAGTGAATGCTTGGTCGATAATCTGACACACTTGCGAGGATTCAATTGTCGGGGCGATGCGTCCTAATGTAGTTCCGATGGCTGCCCTCGTCTCTGCTCGTGAATTTACCACCTGCTGTTCAATATATTCGTAGCTGTCCTTTACTTTGCCCTCAGTGAGGACATCATCCTCGATGAAGGATATTAGTTGCTCCATCGTCGTGTGACGCCAGACCTCGCAGAGAGAATTAGGGACGGGCCATCCATGACAGTGTTGCATGCCGAACAAATTCGACCATAGTGTGGAAATGGACGGGCTCTCCATGCCGAAGACAGCGAACAGATGTTGGAAGACCATATGAATGAGGGTTGACCAGATCCAGGCCTCGATTAATAGCTTTTTTCCAGCTCGTCCATGCCACTGGTGGTGTGCCACTCCTGTTGTCATGATACCACACCCAAGGGCTTCAACTAGGTTCACCCCCTCATGAGGACGTAGCAGGCGACTCAACGTCTTAATCTGGGCCACGAGCTTGCGGAAGTCTTGTGCAAACTGTTCATCAGATATGGCGTCCGTCTTCTTCTCTCTTGCAAGTAACTGTTGCTGTAGGACTTGGACTTGATCTCGCAACGTAGCAGCTTGAAAGGCATCTTGAAGGAAAGGCTTCAAGACAAAGTTAATGGTTTTGCCTGTACGCTCATCAAACTGGAGCCTCTTCTCCTGTGCGTAGGGCGCAATGAAATGCTTGACGACGTAGTGGTAGCGATGACTGTAGAACCTCTGAGATTCTACCTCGTGCTTGAGCTTATCGTACTCTTGTTTAAGGTATTCATTCTCCGTTTGCTCCTTGTGGACGTCTTGTTTTGCCTGTTGGTATTTGGACCTCACTAGTTGTAGTTGTTGTTGGCACTCCGTGAGCTTTGCCTTTAGGTCACTGTTTGTGTCTTCCAGCATCCTTATTGTATCGTCTGTTGTTCCTTGGCCAATCTTGCGAGGGCGTGCTTGATCTCCCCGTCCGTCGTCCGCTTGGTGGCATCCATTGATGCGTGCCGCATCGCTTCGAGAACGGCTGCTCGCATTTGATGCTTGATCTATACCTGTCGGGTTTCTGACTTGTCGATCAGATTCCATTGGAACGGTATGAATCTTGGACTCGCCCATCAGGTACATGCACTGTTACGTCATTGTAAGTTGAATGCGTTGATATTGGAATTGATAGCATACCATGTCACTGACAAACCTGACCACTGCCGTCAAGTAAATCATGCTGGTTCCGACAATGGTGCTGCCGTTGTTGTGTTATAGGCTAGATACTGAAGACCTTGGGTTACGCTGTTCACTTGTGAAGGGGCTGCAAGGAAGGTGCAACGCGAAGGTCAATGAACATTCCATTGGTGTCTCAACAAGGGCCCCTTCTATGCGTTCAACATTCCCAATGTATTTTGATCACGATGGTAAATGGGCATTCCGATGTTTTAACTTTTGCACAACAAGGGCCGTCTTCGCTGCATCAAAAACCATCACAACGCAACCTAGGACTGCAAGCACAAGCGCAATTACATCTGACAGAACTGACATTTGCCATGGGAAGAAATCGATTGGTGATAGGCGTGGATTATGGCACTACCTACACAGGTGGGTATGGCTTCACGTCTTCTTTGCCAGTGATTGACTGACTTCGCAGGTGTATCCTACTGCGAGACCTCTGACACCAGCCTGCTTGAGAAGCATATCCAAGTCGTAAATGACTGGCTGTCTCGGCATACCAAGATAGGCACGAAGGAGAAAGTGCCCAGTGAGATTGCCTACCTACCTGATGGTGCACAATGGGGTTCTCTCATCCCCACCAATATGCCTCGCCACATGTGGACCAAACTACAGCTTGATCGCCCCCAAACAGGAGAAGCGGCAAAGGTCATCCAGGAGCAACAAATGGCCGCGCAATCTCTCGATAAGCAGCCTGTGGATATCGTTTCTGACTTCCTAGCCCATGTGAAAGACCATCTTCTCAAGAACCTTGACGAGCAATACCAGCGGGAGGTATGGAGTACCCTGCCCATCACTCTTGTAGTGACTGTACCAGCTGTCTGGTCCGACGCCGCAAAGGATCGCACATTACAAGCAGTCAATCAAGCAGGCTTCAACAATTCAATCTTTCCATATCTCGAGAAGACTGTTCTGGCAACGGAGCCCGAAGCTGCCGCTATATACACTATCAAGTCCCTACGTGGTACCGCTCAGGATCAGCGCCTAGCCGTTGGGGACGGTTTTATTATCTGTGATATGGGCGGTGGGACTGTTGACTTGATATCCTATCGGGTAGCGGAGCTCCAACCGACTATCGTCGAGGAAGCGACCATAGGGACAGGAGACCAGTGTGGTGGCAGCTTTGTCGACCGAGCATTCCTTCAGTGGTTGGAACGTCGTCTTGGCCAGTCTTATTTCTTCAAGATCGCTGGGTGCTCCAGTACCGACATCCCGCGAACTTCCCTCACCTCTAAGCTGGGTAGAATGGTCCAGGACTTCACCCTCGAGGCTAAGAGCGGATTCTCAGGCAGTGAAACTAACTTCTTGAGATTACCACCTCCTTTGAACGCCATCGAGGAGGACATGTTACGAGGCATCACTGTCGGAGAGATTCAAGTGATTCCTGATGACATGGTTGAGATGTTTGAGTTTTCCCTTCTTCGGATCTATGACCTTGTTCTTGGCCAACTGGCGCAAGCACGACGCACCGGCAAGGTCGAGATAAAGTACCTTTTCATGGTTGGGGGGTTCGCCGAGTCGCCGTACATGTACAGCAAAATAAAGTCTTTCGCTGAAGCCAATGGCTTGAAAACAATCAGGCCTGCGTATGCCTGGTCCGCTGTTGTTCGGGGTGCAGCTGCAAAGGGCCTTGAAGAGGAGGGCCGTTTCCCCATTCGCAACCGCAAGTGTCGAAGGCATTACGGTACGGGGTGCTCAGTTCCCTTCGTTGGGGGTAAACACAGAGAAGCAGATTCATATATCTGCTCATATAAGGGCATCAAAATGGCTGCGGGGCAGATATCCTGGCATCTGAAGAAAGGTCAAGACCTGTCAGCATCAGAGCTACCCCACACAAAGTTGGCTATGTACAGCACATTCTGGCCCCACGAGAACAGAAAGGTGGAGGTGTCTCTGTGGGCAGCTGATGTTGACCAAGCTCCAAGCCGGTTACGGAACGACGTAGGTCCTGCATTGCTATAAGTGAACGACTAGTTGCTAATGGGGTCTAGAACGTGTACAAGGTCGCCACGTTAAGTGTTGATCTAACCAATGTCCCTCCCAACAAATTTTACCTCAATCGAAACCCTTCGGGTTCCATATACTATTTGGTTAACCATCAAGTGGAGCTTTCTGTGACATCTTCCTTGGAGTATGCAGTATCCATCGATGGAACTCAGTATGGATCAGTGACTGCGAGCTACACTTAAGTGTGAGCATTAGCTCAGAGAGACAACCGGAGCTAATATAAAATAAAGTAACCGAGCCTTGATTTGACTTGTAACATGCAATTCGAGATTTTGTAATATCCTCTAGGAAGGTTGACTTTGCTATATTCTCATTGATTATACTCAGATTCCAATTATTCGGGTAACTTTCCTCGCCGGAATTGATCAATGCAATGGTACGCCTTATTGATTCCACGCCAGTTCACTAGAGTCCATCTATGACGCTTATATTTACTTTCCTACCTTGAGGAATGTTACGCAACCACAATCAACCAATACCAGCCTTGCGCATTCTTGCGCTGTGGAATACAACTCGAACTCCTGGTCGCATTCTATATTGTCCACAAGCCTTGCGTGAATAGTCACAATTCCCCCTTTTTGTCCTCTATAGACTTATGTGAAACTCGATTCAAATTCCTGGCAAAGGAATGCGGTCTGACATGGACAGCAGATTTTGGAGAGCGGTGTCTCTATTTCCAACCTCTCTTTAACGATACTTTCAACGGTACTTGGGTGGAATTCAAAAGGAGGTCGATTCCGTGACGATAATGGGAGGGGGACTTTTTACTGTACCAACCCCTTCTCTTCGGGCCTTGCTAAATGCCATCCAGAGACAATACATTCCTTGGACATTGATCAAGTATGCTCATGCATTGATCGACATCATCCCTATCACTGCTATCACTTCACAAGGTAAGTCTAGCATCAAAGTCTAGCATCATCATAATCAGTTCATCCAGGACGTTATGATTGTGCCATGGGGATTTGGAGTAGGTATTCGAACCACTGAGGTCTTCCTCATCCCTTGTTGGGCAAAAAGGGGGGCCGATGCTAGGGATCAAATGGTGTAATGTATCTTATCGCTTAAGATGCTAGGTATTATCACTTGCGGTTAGCAAGATATCGATCCAGTTAAATTAAGACAATGCCAGAATGGTGGTCTTTACTATGTACATTCTCAACACATGGAGCGAACTAGAATATCGATGTAAGGTAGGGAACCCGTTAGGCTGGCACAGGACTCTGTGAGGAGAAGAAACAAGGCTCGTATTTAGGTGAACCTGCAGACATAGCCAATTTTGGATGCTCTTGGTTTTCCATCTCCACTTCACGAAGAAGAGCCTTTGTTGTATACCTGTCCCTATTGTTAAGTCACCATGCGTAGCCGAGGCACTGACCCCGATCCCAGCTTCACCATAATGGCCAAAGGCCGTTCAGCCAATGCCTCAAACACCTCTCTTCAATGCAACAATACACGAAATCTCCTAGATGTCGTCGACAATCTACGCCCACAAGGAATCAACCGGTATATCAATCTGCCCCAAATTGTTGTATGCGGAGAACAATCGTCTGGTAAGAGTTCGGTCCTCGAGGCGATCTCAAGCATAAGATTCCCCAGCAAAGATAATCTATGTACCAGATTCGCTACTGAATTGATTCTGAGGCGTGGACCAATTGCGCCAATCAGAATTCGTATCATTCCAGGATCCAAAGAGGAGCGTTCGAATACCGACATGGAGAAGTTGCTCAATTTCAATGTCTCAGCTTTGGCAGAAGACGTTGAACTTGAGGATATCATCGAGTCGGCCAAGGAGGCAATGTGAATCAACGACACCACCAAGGTATTCAGCTCGCATATCCTTCGACTGGAGGTGTCAGGACCTGAACAACCGCATCTCACTTTAGTCGATCTCCCTGGATTATTCCAAGCAGGCAGCCGTTCACAATCTGATGAAGATAGTGACACGGTACGAGACCTTGTTCTCGGATACATGAGAAACCCCCGAAGCATCATCGTTGCTGTAGTATCAGCCAAGAATGATTTCAATAATCAGTCGATTACGAGGTATGCTCGTGAAATTGACCCTAAGGGCATGCGTACTATTAGGTTAATTACAAAGCCGGACGCACTGGACGAAGGTTCCGATAGCGAACGATTTTACATCGAACTCGCCCAGAACAAGGATGTTAAATTTGATCTGGGATGGCACGTCCTCAGGAACCGCGATTACTCTACGAGAAATTCCTCATTACGGGAGCGCAATCGTGCTGAGGAATTGTTTTTCTCATCTGGTATTTGGAAATCTCTTGATGCCTCACAAGTTGGGGTACACAGCTTGAAACTTCGACTGAGCAAAATCCTCAAGGAGCAGATCCTACTGCAACTACCTGACGTCCTTACTCAAATTCAGGACGGCATTCATGACTGCACGAAAAGACTGGAAGCTTTAGGTGATCCTAGAGCTACGCTGCAAGAGCAGCGACGACATATCTTGGCTGTCAGTCATGCTTACAGAGACTTGATCAAGGCCGCGACTGACGGCTTCTACTCCGATTCATTCTTCGGCGATGCTTCGACTGCTGAGGGATATCAGAGGCGTCTGAGAGCCAATCTTCAGAATACCTTGACTGATTTTGCGGAAGTGATGCGAAAGGAAGGTCACACGTATGATATCGTCGACATGGGTCCCACGATGAACTCCAATCAAATTTCCCGCCAAGACTACATCGAGAAGGTGAAAACGCTTCTTCAACGGAGTAGAGGACGAGAGCTGCCTGGTACGTTTGGTCCGCTCATCATCGGGCAACTGTTTCTAGAACAGCGCAAACCGTGGGTAAGCTTGGTGAAAGGAACAGTGGACCAAGTTGTTCGCTCTGTCTACCACGTCGTGCTTGCAGCATTATCGCACGTTTCCGATCGATCCACACGCGAAGGGCTCTTGAGACACCTCATATACCCTAGGTTAGAAAGCCTAAAAATGGAACTAGAAGATAAGGTCAATGAACTTCTGAAACCCCATAATACTGGTCACCCCATCACTTACAATCACTACCTTACCGACGTTGTCCAGAAAGCCCAGGCCCGACGTCGCACCCGCGAGATCAAGAAGTCTCTGGAGCAGTTTCTTGGTGAGGACTACACCGCCCTTGGGAAGGTCAGGGTTAGTATCGACGTGGAGAGCTTAATCAACCTCCTTGTCAGCAAGACTGACGCAGATATGAACAATTACGCCAGCTCTACCGCAACGGACTTCATGGAAGCTTACTATAAGGTGAGAGCAACCAGCCTTTCCCACAAATCCAATTCTCATAGTCAAGTAGGTCGCACTGAAAAAGTTCATCGACGATTTCAGCGTCCTTGCCGTTGAGGCATGTCTAATCGATAAACTCCCAGCTTTATTTTGTCCCACAGACGTCGTGAATATCGATGATGTGATGGTGACCACGTTGGCCGCTGAGGATGATGAGTCGTCCGCAGAGAGAGCAATGTACAACGAAAAGCTCAAAATCTTAGAAGATGGGCTTAGGGAGCTGAAACTGGTGCAGTAATGCTCATCTGTTCACTTCAAAGGTAAGTAAATCTCAAACAATCCGTAAGAGACGTGCATATCAACCGTCGATTAGAGACCGCTGCTCTCCAGAACCTATCTTATAGAAGCGCCGGACCTGAGGAGGATTCATGGACACGTCTCTAGCGACGTCATTGCCATTGCATTCCTTATCAACCCTTGTATTATCATTCGTGCTCCATAAGGCATGACATAGTATGTATCTATAACCCCGTGAAACACAAATTGGATGGTAATCTCTCTCGTGGTTCCCTACATTTTACGACGAAACTCTTCTTACTAGTGGAATGATACTAGACTTGTTATCAGGAGGAAATTCGTAATTGCATGTGGAAATAGACAGGATGTTTATATATGCGTAACTGCGAGATTTTCATTCCTTCGGTGAAAGTGACGCCACATAATCTCATTGACTTACACTATTCGAATCTAGTAACAATCGACATAATGCTTTCTCACATTCAACTCTATGTAGACATTTTTTGGAGTAAGATGACGTCGATGTTAGAGATATATTTTTAGTCCGCTGTGCCACATTCCAGCATGCTCTTGAAAGGCGGGGTTAGCACCAGGCTACGCAATATCCCAGTCTCGAGGTTGACCTACAATACTGTACCACTGGAACTTCGATACCACTCCTTTGCGCACATATTTAATCATGTCTTCCACTGCATAAGCCAAGGTCGCTGTTTCATGCGGACAGAATGCACTACCGTTACTCCGCCTGATTTTCTCGGGTGGAAAACTATATGAGGTGTGGTCCTATCCACAGGGAAGAAGACTCTACACCCAAGTTTACATTCAAACTTCGATGCCAGCCTTGGTAACCTATATACCTGTCCCCGGATGGAAGAAAGAGATGGAGGGTGTGGGGTCTTGTATATACTACAAGTCTGCAGAACATTGGACCGATGGCGATGAAATGGCTCTTGCGATGCGTTTACTTCGAGTTGGTGGAGCGGTACATGATCTGTCCTATGGTAGAGAAGAGGACGGGAATCAAGTGTTGAATCGAGAATGGAAGAGATACCACAACAAAAGACAATATATTTTTGGATGGACAGGTAGAGGATGTGTTTAAGTTCTTCCTTGGACATACCTTCCCGCTCCCAAGCCAACACTGGAGGACCTTGAGTCTCTGGATTCCGATGAGCTGATATAAGGGTACAATGCAGCAGTGAAATACGCTGATAATCTGTTGTGTTTGGAGGGGCTTGAGACAATGGAGGAGTATTGCGCAAAGTTGACAGAACTTGGGGCAAAGTTCTACAAGGATGCCAGAGAATCCACTGAGGTTGAAGAACTGAAATTGCTTGATGTCAGAAAGATTGTAATGATCTGGGACGAGGGCCTAACTGGGAACCGTGGCAATAAGATACAAATGCCTTTTTGCTCGAGGCAATTCCCATATAAATTCAACCTATTCCAAGCAGCATATGTTCGTTACTCACTTCCTCATGCCGTGCATCGGGCGCGTATTGCTGCGACTTCAGTTGAGTTTGACGTTGTCCTTTTCTGGTACCCGCTATTCCTGGTCACATCAGTTCTTTACTTTCAGTATCTGAGACCTCATTATGTCTCACTTATAGATCCAGAGTATGGAAAATAGCTTATGCACTCAGGTAAATTGGCTCGCATGCACATGGCTCATTGATTGGTAACTTGCGATGGCACTGTCGTTCCAAGGCATATTATTGTTCACGGAAGGTTTTACTAATGCGGACTTTCCTATCGCAATCTCTCGCGAGATTTGATGACACGTACGTCAAGAAGATGTTAGAAGTGATTTATGGGACTAGTACACGGAACGGAAGGTACATCAAATAGTTCACTTTTACGGATATAATCATGTGTGAGCCTGCCAAGGTGCCCCACAAATGAGGGGTACACCGGGTATATATAGCTGCCGTAGACCACCCACAATCCACATGCTTCTCAACATCTTTCGTCCCTCCAGAAAGCTTCACATCATGGAAGCACTGAAACAGTTGAATATGTAAGGATGTATTTTTGTGATATGATAAGATGGAATAAAGAGTAGCGATATGCATTTACTTCTCGATATCAATTTAGCAATGATAGGGATCTTCGCACGAAAATTGACAAAGAAATCAAGACAAGATGATAAAGAACGTTCGCTAAACTAAAGGAGCACAATGGTCAACCTTTAGATTTGATCAGGATGAAGTGATGGATCGCGGTAGTTTGTCGAAGTAAAGAGATGCAACGAGAAATGTTTAGAGGAAGAAGGATGATGTTGTTGGACGGCAATCGTACCAATATTGTTGTGAACGAGTTTCAAGAGATCGCCGTAATGTTGAAAGAGACTTCTTGCATTTCGTTGAGACACTGTTGATGAGCCCATCTTGCCCAATGAGGCAATTAGAGATTAGTCTGGGCAAGCATGTCTGCAACCTCCTCTGCAGGAGGGACGTAGAACAATATGCGCTGTTCATGTGCGGAAATATGAATGTCTCATAGCTTCTGGAGAAGATCATTATTGCGTACCGTCTGGTCTCTATCCAACCGCTGTCTAGTCCAATCATCATTTGAGCATTCCCGTATCTTGGATGGAAAATCTGTACAGCCCTTCATATCCCATAGGTAGTAGAGAATTATATACCGCTCTCCCGGAAGTCCGTATTCTGGTCCATCGTTAAGACCGTACCTTACGGACGCTTCCCAATCAGTCAAGTCTACCAGACTTAGTGAGCGGATGGAAAGAAAGTCTGTGTGCATGGTACGGTCATATCCGAATGGCATACGTTCTACAGCCTGTTGCTACACCTGTCAACATACATCGATATATAGTACGGTCGGGGCAGAGGAATCTGCTTGCGGACGTCGGTCTCCCTCTTCGTGGCCTCGTTCATCTCCGTCTTCTGGTTGAGCCACCAATTGGTCTACACTTCTGGCATCGTTTGAATTCGTATTCTGTATGGCCAAATCCAAGGCATGCTCGCTTTCAGATACTTGGCGGGCTGGAAAAACCTCTGTTCTACACACGGGACAGCGTCCAGACTCACTGGCTTGGGTTTGACCAAGCCACCTGAAAATGCAATTTTGTGAGGAATTAGAGCTGGCAGTTGCGTA
>AJFL01000431.1:0-22415 GCA_000467735.1 Rhytidhysteron rufulum CBS 306.38 | reverse complement strand
CGTGCACGGGGTGGCGGGGCCTTCTATAGCATCACTGCAAGCACGAATTTTATAAAACTAACACTACCACGCTTTTTTTTCATACTTAGTTACCCGTATTTGTAAACTTATACCTCCTCAATCGGGTTAGTTGTGATTGCGCACGATATAATCTAGTTAGGATCCTCTTCCGGGGCAAGGGGGCTGGATGGAGGAGGAAGGGGTTCCTGCCCAAACTACCAATCGTTTCCGGGCTGGGTTTGAGTTTAAGAGTGAGGAGGACGACGAGGTGTAGGAGCGACAGGAAGGGGTGGTGATACCTCTCTACTACGCTTCAATTCTCTAACTAACAGAAGGCGTATAAGGTCCTTAATTGAAACATCTTTATCATCGTCATCCTTCTTCTTCTTAGAACTCCCGCGTTTAGAATCGCGATTCCTTTTCAATAGGGCAACAATATTTTGTGATGGCTGCTTAACAGACGAAGCTTGTTTAAGGATTTCGGAATTCCAGCGTTAAAGTATAAGTGAGGGTATAGGATAGTGGTGTTCCACACGATCTGGCTTATCTACATTGGCCTTGTACACCCAGCAAAGGAGGTTATGATTCTTACAATAGGTGTTATTACACTGCCAAGTTTGGGCAAGCCCGATAGTAGCTCCACCAGCTGTCTCCTCCATCGCCACCAAATTTCGCATGCTAGATAGCTGTTGCTGGGTCGCTGTGGCACCGGAAGCTCTTGGAAGTTGCGAGGATAGACCTAGAACTTGCTTCTCCTCCTTAAGAATTAGATCAACGTCAAGTTAAAGGTGTTTTGTGGGGTATCTTTTATAGGTTTGTTCCAAAACGATTAACACATCTATAAAATCCTCACGATTCAAAATTGACTATTCCGCGTGTAAAGCTTTAGCTTGCCCTTTAAAATAGGCTGCAGCACGCATCTCTACAACCTTAAATTAACGAGGAAGTTGTCGTTGTATAACCTCATCGCGCCAGTTCTCGATAGTTGACCAGTACAGATTTTGTGTAGTTCTGAACTTCGTGACAGAACCGGGAAGCATGGCTTTTCCAGCAATTGCCCGGTACCTGCAGCGTACAGTAGGTTTTCTATCCTCCTCATCCTCCTCATCCTCAGTTTGAGGTTGTTCCTCCACATCTTCCTCATCTTGTTCCGGGGTTGGATCAGAGTCCTGGGGTTTCTCCTCACCATCACTGGTTCCTAGGATATCACTAGTCTGACTAGCTTGTAGGGGTGTACGACTTCGGAGGTGATTATTGGATGCTATCGTGAGACTCTCGGCTTCTTCAAGAGCTTTCCGACTAGGGTGACGTGGCCTGTTTGAGTGCCTTTTGGTGGGGGGGCCGGAATCGCCCACTGATCGTCGCTTCTTACTACCTCCTATCATCTACGCATTGTCAGTATAACCTCCTAGTTGGGCATAGTTATAAGCTTGAAACATCACCTTTGCGACAAGAATATTCACTGTAGGCTGCTAGATAAATTGATTTCATTGTTCTACTATCGAATTTGTACTGTGGAGCATGACATCCCTTACCTCCATTGGCACTAAAATTATCCAAGGGGGGGGTCTATCATTTCGCCGCAGACTATATGAGAGGGGGAACTTTGCTCTCCGCACCAGTTTGGATTCTAACCGGTGCGTTGAATTGGTGAGATTGGAATGAGGGCATCAGAGGAAATACGTCAATGTCAATGTATACGGTCCGGAAAAAGAAGAAAAGGCGGAGAGAAACTAGGAGAAGAATGGTAAAGATCGAATAAAAGACTTTTCAGTGTAAAGGAAGTTGCACATTAAGATTAGTAAATTAGGTCAAGGGAATGGAGAAGTATCCCTAATATCTAACACTCCGAGCTCCTTCTACAATGTAATGGTATCACGATGTATAAGGATGCAAGACCAACATGGGAATGAGGAAAGTAGGAGATATGACTACCCAGTCAGAACACAAAATAATCAACTCCGCTAGCTTTTGGTTTTCTCCGTTGACGCCTTGAAATTGCCAGTATCTTTTGCAGCCAACTCTGCGCCTTTAGATTCAGTATCTTTAGACTCAGCGCCTTTGGACTCGAGGACCGTGTTAAATGACCCTTGGAGTTCGGAAGTTGGTGTTGTTGTACCAGGGCTGCGACTCGAATTGCCACTTCGTGTGCGAGCCGTTACAATGCGGAGATTAGCTAGCTGGGATGCCGTCGCTAGCTTCGGCGGGTCATTGGAATACGTTCTATACTCCATTCCTGACGCCTTCAGAACCTTGCCTCTTCGAAATCCGACGTGGTAGGCCAATATCGAAGTCTCGAATAATGGCTCGGTGGCTGTGATATGGCCTCTATTCTTCTGCAATAGTATCGATGCGAAATCCCTCACAAATTCTGCAGGCATTTCGGCAGATTGCTTCTGGAACGCATTCACGCTCATCCCCTAAACACACATATCTAATACCATATGTCGGAGGGGGCTGGTTTTCGTGGGATTCTTGTACACGAGTTCAAGGGTCTCGGTAGCCATATTGGCCGTCCGTTTCCATTTATTGGCTCCCTTACCTCTAAAGGCCTAGCGGTTTTAAAGAGACCCCCTAAACAAATTTTTGGTAGGTATGTCTGTAGATTCTCTGCTATATTTCAAGAGTTCGATATTGGTGTACGTATATACCTTGGTTCCCGGGAACGAGAATTCAGTGAGTTGAATTCACGGAAAGCAAGGGCAGTAGCCAGGGTATCAGGTTTAGAGCTTAGTCAAGGAAAGTTCCAGTAACGCTCATACTAACTTCATATGGCTACTACCTGATCCTTCTATTCCTTCTACTATCAATCGTTAGCTGGTGTAGAACTTCGGCTCGTCGTTACCCATCTCATCATCGTCGTCACAGGTGGACTGAGGTATCTATTAGGCCTCAAATACAGGCCTTCTAAATGGTCCCTGTATCCAACGGTGGGGAGGTGGATGACACCCATAGTGGATGTTGAATTTATCCTTCCACTTATATCCATGGATGTGAGCTTTTAGTCGAGTAACCCGTGATGAGTGCGCTTCATAAAGCCTTACATGCCTTGGGCAACAACGCTAGTCAGCACGCACGTGATTAGTTACCATAGCACTCCAGGGCTCTCATAGAATAGAGGAGCAACTCGATTCTACCATCTCAGTCATCCAAAAGGAAGTTTATATGCAGAAGAGCTTTGCTTCAAAGATTAGCCATCAATCACCACTACTATTCCATCAATTCATCACTTCCCTGCATCATCTTCCAGCATGTAATTAGATATTAATTCTATCTGGGAATGAATCACTGCGCATTCGATCTATTTAAATGTTAATGTCAGAAGCTACCAATCTTATGCTTATTAGATCACATAATAAACAATCAGCCAATGCTTCTTGATCAGATTAAAATTACCATATTAAGTATCTACAACAACTATCCAATCTACCAATATCCCCCCTCTAAACCAAAACCCAACACACCCAAAAAACCCAAGAGAAAAAAAAATCACACCTTCTAAACCTCAACCTCGAGTTCATGCTCCCCCTTCTCAAGTTCAACCTCCAAACCCTCCTTCCCAGCTTCAACTTCCAACTCCCCCAATTTCTCTACCTCAGCTTCAACTTCCAATTCCCTGCGGCCAATTTCAGCTTCAATCTCGTGCTCTCCTTTCTCGAGCTCAACTTCGATACCCTCCTTGCCAGCTTCAACTTCCAGTTCACCTAGTTTCTCGGCCTCGGCTTCGACTTCTAGGTCTCTGCGAGCAACCTCAACCTCGACTTCGTGTTCGCCATGCTCAAGCTCAACCTCGATGCCATCTTTCCCGGCTTCGACTTCGAGTTCAGCAAGTCTCTCAACCTCAGCTTCAACTTCAAGTTCCCTTCGACCAATTTCAGCTTCAATTTCATGCTCGCCTTTCTCAAGCTCAACCTCCACACCCTCCTTCCCAGCCTCAACCTCCAGCTCAGCAATTTCCTCACCCTTCCTCTCAGCCTCGGCTTCAACTTCCAATTCCCTCCTCAACACACCAACCTTCGCCGGCCCCACCTTCAAAGCATCAAGTTCCGCAGCCGCAATAATCGCGTCCATGGCACTGGAATGCGTAGATGCGTTCGCAGGATCGACGAAAGGTCCCGTCCAGGAGATACTGAACATGTTCCCCTCGTTACGATCGTTCTTCCAGATGCTATCTGCGGAGTTCTTGATCACACGGACAAATTCCTCATCCGGGCGGACCTCCTGCAAACGGATCAAATTACGCATGAACACACCCTTGAACTGAGACGCGTCACCTCCGCAGCTTGGTTCGCAGACTTCGACAATGACGCCATCGGGGTTTGCAAGTTCATCGATGGCCGCGTGTGCGATTTTGACGGCGGTGTCAAGATACGTGCTGTTTGGTAAGGCCTCGTTCAGTTCGACCAGGGCACCGAGGATCACGCCTTGGTTGTAGGACCAGGTGGTTTTGTTGTTGTTTTGGCAGTCGGCAGTTAAGCCATCGTTGATTGTGTTGCGTTCGTTTATCATGCCGGAGGATTGGAACCAGAGCCATTGGGTTTCGGCGATGGAGGCGTAGTGGGTTTTCTGGAGGGGCATGCGGGTTGCGAGGTGTGCGGCTACGGAGAGGTAGAGTTCGTTTGTGATGGCGTTGGCGTAGTCGTTATCTTTGCTCCTGTGGATAGGTTAGAGGTTGATGAGGGGCGGATTGGGTTAGGAGTCAAGACTTACCACCAGATTCCTCCATTGCAGTTCGTGGGTCCGGCCGTGGTCATGTCATCGAAGATCCCGGCAGCCGTTTTCAGGTACTCGGGTTGCTTTGTTACATCGTATGCAGCGATCCAAGCAAGAGCCCACCAACCATTATCATCATTGAACTTATCAATCCAACCCGTAGCATTAACAAGGCCGAGTTCCCCAATGACATGCGTGAGAATCTGACCAATGAGAGGGGTATAAGTGGTGTATGGTTGGTCATCGATCATAGTCTTCTGGACACGAGCATCCGGATTCGAGGCAGGAGCATTAACGTAAGTGTTTTCGAAGACGCGTTGGGCGACAGGGAGAGCCTTCGGATCAAACGCAGCAAGGTCGGCAACCGTGGTCATGCAATTGGCGCCATTCCACCATCCTGCCGTGTTCCAGATGCCGGTGGACTGGTTGTAGAAGATCTGGAGGGCGCTGAGGGCTGATTCGGCCCGAGAGAGGGGACTTTGTGCATAAACATTAACAGACAAGAACGAGAGAACAAGGAAAACGAGTGACGACATCTTAAAAGAGTGTAAGGAGTGAATCATGGTCAACATGGGACGACGACGAAGAGAAGAAAAGCTGAAGAAAAAGCGTAGTTTATAAAGAATCAAAGGCCGTTGGTATCAGGGATCGGATTAAAATCGGTTGGGGCTGAAAAGAGCCTTGGAATAGGCCCGTGAGAAAGTAGTAGAAAGCTAAAAGTGAGGCCAACCGTCATCCCATTTCGAGAGGAGTATAGGAAAGAGAGAATCTTTATTTCAAATCTTACAATGGTGGCATTGTCGATCAAAGTTAGAATGGACAGACAGGCACTGACTGCAGTAGCCGCCACCATAACCCGACCTTGAACAAAACACTGTCACGACGCACAACTCATCCTGGGAGAAAACAGGGCTTGGGATAATGCAGGAAGGGGTATGTATGCAATGGGAGAAAGTCTCACTTCACCTCTAAAATGAGTGGGAATTGTGGAGTCGATGAAGACCCTAGGGAATCATGGCGCGTGTCCCATGTCATCACGCGCTGTAAGGTGGTATCCGCACCGTACCAATCATCACCACCACCACCATGCTGCGAGACGGGTGTTTCTGGCGACGGAAACCATGAACAGGGTGCTGGGTCATGGACGACGTGGTTCACGAGGTTACATGTCGTCTGGAATAAGGTTGACAGGATGGCGGATGCAGGAAGCAGTTCCATGGCTGAGGGATTTCAAGGAAGCGATTTGCTCAGGGGGCTTTTCGGGTGGCTGTAGGGCTGGATGCAAAACGATGGACAGGTACAAATGCCATGTAGGTCATGGGGATAAGCTGAGTTGAGTTGAGACGCGTCAGACAGGAGAAGGCAGAAGGCACAACAAGCACAAACAACAAGAATCGGCGAGGATCAACAAGCCAGGAGAAGGTGGAGAACGATGAACGAGACTGTGGGGTCGCTGTTCCCATTCCGGCCAGACTAGCCCGAAAGCGTGATGGACTAGCTCAGGAGGGATGGGCAGCATCGGCACACCCCGTCAGGACCACCGCCTCCTTTCAACCTTAATCGGATTGCAACTCCACATAATCACGAGCACATATCCATCGCCCTTATATCGATTTTCAATTTATTCTGCCCTCTTTTCATTAAATACAATAGCCCTCTATGACATAGCTCCCGACACCCGGCTCTCCACGTGTAACCCGAAACCCGGTTTCGTCTCCAAAACCCGACTGAAACAGCCCTCCATCCCGACTCCCCATTTCTCCCTTTCTCCCTCTACGTTGGTGGTGGTAGATATCCAGTCGCCTTAGCTAACGCGGCTGCAACCTTGCATTACAGCATCTCCAGATCTTCAAACGCCAGTCCCGTATCTTCAAACCCGCTGCGCCTCTTCAGCGGGCAGGCTATTCAATGCAACCAGAGACATGCACTTCCTCGTCCACTGCAAATCCTAGCGCGTCATTTCAAGGTCAGATTCTCGTCGTGCATGTGCATGTGATGGGCAGGCAGAGAGACATCTTGATTGCGATTGACCAAACTCTTACCCCTCCTCAGTTCAACGGGTTTATAGAATGTAAGCGCTAGTCAATCAGGCTGACAGGAGTGTTGCAGTTCCCTCGTCTCTAAAAAATCTGAATAATCGATATACATATCGCATTCGACGATGCATGCTTGTGCTCGATAATTGGTTTTTATGACTAAGAATTGACTATGCCCCCCCTATCCGTAGGGCAGTACTCAACAGGGACAGGGGTACTTACATACGAGTACATAGGTACTATACATAGGACTTGATCGAATCAACCTAACACTGCAGTTAATTCTCTTTCTACACAAACTCATAAGAACGCGTACGCGCTCTATCTGCCTCTTCAACACACCAGTGCGTCTCGCCTTCAAGTCCAACCGCTGGGAAAGGGCCAACCAATCAACTCATAACATACGTACCTACCGACCCAATAGTCTAAAAGATCTACACAATTCCATTGGAGAACAGGGGGCTTAGCTCCATTGATACTTGCCAGCACTGAGCAGTTGGTCTCGAGACAAACCGATTGCATACCCAAAGGTCCATGACCCCCAATCCCTCTTCCAAAAACCATCATCAGACCTAAGCACATCCATCATAATATCCACGACCTGAAATGGAGCACCCAATCCCTTTACTCCCCGATTATCAACATTCGCACAGTTCAACGACATAAAACCACCATGCCATCATCACATGACCACCCCAAACCATCCCGGGCGCCCCAGGTCCATCACCAAAGCCCCCTTTCCTATCCATTAACCTACATACAGCCACAACTACCGCTACCTCCATCATAACTCTCACCTCCCTAAACTCCTCGACTGCCCCTGCCTCCACAACAATCAATATCCAATATCCAACGACCAAACCCCCTTTTCCTAACCCCCAAAAGCGCATCCCTCAAACCCCACTCAACCACTCACCCCAACCCACACCACTCTCCTGACCAAACCTCAGCAGATACAACGCCTCGAACCTCCCGAAACTCACTCCCGCTGAAATCTCACCCCACTACAAAAACCGCAGAAAAGGTACTCTCTACACCAATCCACTCACCTCCCTATCTTCCCTCTGTTCCCGTCGTTTTCTTTTCCGATTCACTAGATACCTACATCAGTACCCCGGCACTTGGGAATGATCATGAGCCTTCTACCGGCGGATATAATAATGAACCAAGTTCCTGCGACATTGAATTCCTCCCTTTCCCTGAAGCAGCTTTAGGCGTGCTCTCATCACCATGGAATATACTTCACATCCTCAAGAACAAACATTCCATAACATCACTACACTATATCTCCATCATACCTCCGCCATATCAATACCCCCAATCAACCAACCACATCAATAAGACTAACAAACCAGCCAAGTATGGCCAACACCCTAATCCCTCTCCGCAATATCATCCATTCCAGAGAGATGTTCGACTCACTACCCAACTACCCAACCCACCACTTGCCTCAACAATCCAACCTTTTCTTTCTCGACACACTGCAAGTAGTACACCCCCAACCCCCCACTTTCTCACCTACTCACCCACATCCCACACCCACATCCTAAACTCAACCCCAAAGAGGAAAGGTCGGTAGTTATTAACCTAATCTAATCAACTAAAAGTTTAGCAAGTCACGTACTCAACTTAGCACGCGAATTTGATGAAAAACAGTTCGCATGAATCTCCATCCAATCTATCATTCATTAAACAAACCTACATACAATATATACTAAAACGTATAATGTAAAAAGAGGAAGCTACGTCACTTCGGGGGTGTGACGGCTATGTGGTATCTAGATAGGAAGTGAATGAAAGGTTTGTTTCTCTTCTTCTCCAATCTCATTAGAGGAAATGGGGAGGAAGAGAATGAGAAAGAAAAACGCCACGTCATCCAAGTCCAACCCAAACCAAAACCAAACAAGTCATAAACACCAAACACCAACTTTTAACCCATCCCATCCCCAAAAAGGTATCCCAGAACGCCTCATAGAGTTCAAACGCCGACTTCGCCAGCCTGCTCAACACCCCGTGCATCAGGTTCGTGCTGCCCACAAGGTTCGTGAGCCTCGCCCCCTTCATCTGAAATATTCTCCAACCACATCTCGACCCCCCTTCACGAAAAGAAATTAACAAACAACATCCTCATAACACGGCAGTCCCCCAAACAAATCAGGGGCATACCTAGGCAGTACATCTTCCTCCGCACAAACGATAACAGTCTCGTCATCCGACCTTGCAGGCACTTCCATGGCCAAAACATACGTCGCCCCATATAGACTCCGCTTCGAAGACTCTAGTAAACTCATATCCTTGTTATCGTAGGTTTCTTGGACGGTTTCGAGTTCGACGGTTAGGCAGAGGGGTGGTGGGAAGGAATCCGTTATGAAGGTGTTGGGTGCTGCGCCACCGCCGCCGCCTATGCTCCACCCGCCGGAGAGGAGGTTATGTTGCATGATGGACATTTTCTTGAGTGCGCCTGGGGATGCGATTTGGAAGGAGAGGTTTGTATGTTGAGTTGATAGGAAAGTTTTGAAGTCCATGTCTTGGCGCTTGACCTTGACCTTTCCGTCCGCGAGGACCATTTCTGATTTCTTCTTGCGGGCATTAGGGGTGGTACCCTCGGATGCAGTCTCTCGGGGCTTTATTTTCCACCGGATCTTCTCGACGCGCATGTATTTGGTTGTGGTGTCTTTTCTTTCTACGGCATCGCGAATTTCGAGTTTGGCTGGGATATATTGGGTGGTGTTGATGGAGGAGGGGAGCGTGAGTGTGGAGTGTAACGGACAGCCCGGATATGCCCGGTTGAAGGATATCTTTGTGGTGTTGTCGTCAACTTCCTGGACAGTAGGGGTGCTAAAGGTCGGCTTGACAGATTTCCCAAAAGGGTTCTTCATGGTGCTGGTAAGCAAGTATAGTGATGGTTATAGGGATAGAATATAGAAGATGGGATGACGATGGAATGGTGGGAGGGAAGGGCATACTCATTTCTATATATTTGTCGCCATCGTGGGATGATGACCCATCAATGACCCCGAAATCCGACCCCCATGCCATAAGACAACCAAATTTTCTCATCCGGACCGCCACGTGCTGCCACATGAATATCACGATGTTGAATAATGGTTCATGGGCCAGGATGCGCTAACCTCATCAGGAAGCCAGAATGCTAGCGCTGCTAGTGTCCGCCTGAAACGGGTTTAAGGTGTTAGAACCGATGGGCCCCAATTTAGCCACATCGTGGCATCCAAAGATCTCGAACGTCAATTTTGAATCATAAACTCCACCCAGCACCTTCTTTCGGGATCCTCCCCCGTACAGGAGCGCAGAATCCGCCCCAACATGAGTCTTTGTTTGACGTGGCTTCGGGCTCCTGTGACACATTGCCTTGCCGGATTGCTGAATATGGTTTCAAAGACGAGCAAACGACTGTCCAGGTACCAAGCACATCATATTATTTGATCCATACGCATGGGTCATGATGACAAGTTGGGCATCGTTCTGTACACCCCAGTGTATGTACAGCTTCACCATCGCTATGGTGAGGGGCAACCCCCTGTAGTGGAGGATTCAGGGTCAGATTCGACGGTTAGTCTTTCCGTACCGAACTTTGAAAATTCCAGCACGGTGCTGGTTTATAGGCTAAGCTTTGCCGCTTCATGTAGGCAATGGTTTCCAACAACCAATAGGGATGGCGACCGCATAAGTAATAGGCAACTTGGTCTATTTGAAGTTAGCATGCATGCTGAGCAAAGCATAACGGATGGCCCCTCTTACTGTGGGCACACCGACGGATATGATCGGCAGCTACTTAAAGGTCCGGATGTCGTCGTAATCTAGCCGCTAGAGGAGGTGGATTTGGAGCGCGCGACTGACGGAAGAATGCTAGGCTGCGCTTCTCCTGTTCCATTGGTCGAATGGTCGTGTCGAAGTCTCGAAGCGCACACCGCAGTTTGGAAAATAGCTACATGTCACATGAGTAGAATCCTTTGCTTGTTCCTGTTGTTATGTTGTTTCGGATTGACAAATGGAGTCGTTGATAATTAAACTTGTGTGAATTTGTGAGTAGAGGGAACTCATCCCCGCATTTATTCCGGAAACGCCATAGGGTTCGACCAAAAGGTATAAGGTGCCTAGGTGGAGTTGATCGCTTGTCGCATGAGGGTGGAATCTGGCCCACCTACGTGTAGGTCTGGAATATTGGAGATGCATACTCGCTGCTCGGGCTGGGGATCACCGGCAATCATCACAATTGCATCCGAAGGACATTTTTGAGTTGAAAGTCGCCGTCATGCTATTAAAAATTCCGCTCCTGATCTTTTTACTGCTGACACCCAGCAGGTGTCTTCTTCCACAGCTTCATCCTTACATTTCCAGATGATTTTAAGCACTCCTTGTGCTGTACGAATGTAGCCCCACTGCATCTGATCATACAATCTTTCAAGTCGGTCTATGACCCACATTCGCTGCTCTACGACATTCGCTTCTGCGCCTGCCAAGAATATAGGCCAGCAGATCGATTTAAACAGTGCATCTCCGGGGTAGATGAACGATATGTGGTGAAGGATATCTTCAACTAGTGTAGGTATGTCAATCAAATTCAGAGTGCTCCAAGGATTGAGCAATGGTGATGAATCGGGGAGTACTCGAGCGATGTAGAGGCACACAGCAGACCTGTGCGCAGATGCTATGCGAATCCTTTTTTGGATATCGTCATGTGGTGTTAGTGGTCGAAAGGTGCTAGCCCACTCGACTGGATTGAAAAGTCGGGCAGCATGAATGAGGGATTCAATACGGTCCTGAAGGTAGTCAATGCTACCCTCTACCGTAGGCATGGGGTACATGCACAGGTCTATCAGCTCGTATGACTGTAACATGATCCGAAGGAGTGGGGCAGGGCAGGATAAGTAATTATTCGTTTCCGCGTGTCGGAGGATGGCGTCGATATCGATTGATCTTGGGATAGAAATTTTCGGCCCATATGAACTAGTTAGAGTAGCCCCTAGAATACAGAGGCTTTCAGTGATGTTAGCTGTGTTGTATGGCCGATTTGGTTTCGCACGTACACTAGAATATCTGAAATGAGGGCTTTGCGGAGGGGAGTCAGTTCAGAAGGCCTGTTATTCTGGGCTTCCAGACTTGCGGCGAAATGAAGAATTCTTCTAGCACCTTCCACGTGGATCTTCCAACTATCTCTCCCGGATTCAATCAGATCGAAGTTGATGAATAGAAGGATGGATGCCAAAACAAGATCTACGTTGGAAACGGAAATTTGTGAGATGGACTGCGTAAGTAATGATAATGCACTCTGTTTGGCAACCAGAGCGTCTCTATAAGAGGATTTGAGCGGACCGCCAAACGAAGTGATGGCGTGGTAGTAGGCCGTATGGCAGGGTTTCTGGTAGATGTTATGTGAAGATGCATCAATAGGCTCACGGGTGATATTGAAAACATGATATGCTGCATTCGCAACCATCACCTGGAGAAGCAGGGGAGACACCGAGATGGCTGGAATGAGATCACGGATGGGGTTGTTCCCGGGAATGTCGTAGACGACGTAGTCGATACAAAGCTGCGTCGAGAAATGATAAACGTAATATCGGATGTTCGGGTCTAAATCTTTGAATAGCGGATCAATTAGAGCGCAATGAGGATGTGTTTGAACATCTTCGGCAGCCTGGTCGGATGAAGGCTGGTTGTTCGAAGCTGAGATGGGCACCAGAACATTCGATGTTGGGGGAGTCAGAGATCCCGAATGCTCGTGCTGCCGAGATGGCGGCTTTTCGACCGGTAAGGGATTAGAATGCAATATCGGCAGTGTCGGTGGATGGGCCGAGGAAGAGGCCTGCGCTTCGGTCTGGTAGGTTTTACCCATCATCTTTCCGCGACTGGCCACGCCCGTATTCCATATGAAGAGTTTGCCATAGCCAAGACATTCGACACCAGCAGAAAGGCACTTCTGGCATACTGGGTGCGTCATGTCACATTTAACGCGGCGTCTGCGGCAGGTGTGGCAGGAGTTGGAGGGCTTCCTAGATGGCATAGAAGCCATGGCTTCGTGACGGAGCCCGCGGACCCCAGATTCGGATGATGGAAGATGCAGGTGGGTGGGAGAGAAGGCTGATGGAAGTCCATGGCGGCTGAGGATGGATGGGTTGGACGTCGACGATCCTCGGCAATTCTAGCCCTCTTTGTCAGCAAGCGAGCCTTGGCGCGGTATTCTTTGGCCTCTCGCAGCTGGCACTGGACGTCAGACATGCACCGAAGAGGCAGCCAAGTCGCAGAAAGACAAAGAGTGAATGATTTCATACGCCGCTTCCCTCGTTTCTAAGCAACGTTTCTACCCAGTTCTGCTGACGTTATTCCTTATCATTGTCATCTCTTCCTCTCTGCGATGGCGTCCTTTAGCCCTGCTTGGCAACGGGAGAGGGATGGGCGTGAAGGGACTTCCGCGGGCCACAATACCCACAGTGCCCCCTTGGCCACTCACAGCACGATATGGCCGTCTCCACATCACGAGAAAAGTCACGGGATTGCGACTTGGCTGCCTCCTCCGGTTTAGCCCCTTTTTGGCTGCGATGCTGCCCCACGATCCTCCAGGCCTTTGTCAGTGCGAATTGCGCTAACATTCCGCTATGTCGTGCCCTGACACCGATGAACGACGACCCACGAACGCTGCCAATGCCATGGACTTCAACACCGTCCCCTCTGACATATCGCAGAGGCAACATACAGATGTCCACGTATAAGACTTGGCCTCCCTAGACACTCGTTTCAATCTCTTCATCTATCGTCATCGCTGTCTTTCTTGCATTTTCTGAGAGCCGTACGGCTCACATTTCCTTTACATAATCGCTTTCGAATCCCCCTTATACCGTCTTTTTCTGCAGAGCTTCGTCTTTTGCTTCGTTCCCACCCAAAATTCATAGAACTCTAGCGCAAGCGTTCATACCTGTTCATAGAGTAGACAAAATCAACATGGGATCGATGGATGAAGAGAGGGCATCAAGCCCAATCCCGAGTCTAATCTCGACTCCTGCTTCAAGTCCACGTCCGCGCCACTACACACCCTCACAGATCGAGCAACTCGGCCGCATGCGACCTGACAAGTTAAAATCTACCTGGACGGAAGTCACCTTTTGTTTCTCCCTCCTCATGTCCATGTTCATGTCCGAATTCATGATCAGCGGTTTCAACATCCTTTTACCACCACTCTCAATTTCTCTAGATATCCCCTCTAAAGCCGAGACCTGGCCTTCCAGTGTATTCTCCCTCGTTACTGGATCACTCCTTCTGCCGGCTGGACGCTTAGCAGATATGTATGGTGCTTATCCCGTCTTTGTGGGTGGCATGGTCTGGTTTGTGATCTGGACGATCATCGCAGGGTTTAGTCAGAACTACGTTATGCTGATCGTATGCCGTGCCCTGCAGGTAAGATACCCATACCCTGAATTACTGATACACAACTAATGGTTCAACAGGGAGTTGGCCCTGCCGCCTTCCTTCCAGCAGGCATCATGCTCCTTGGAAGCATATACCGACCGGGTCCACGAAAGAATCTCGTCTTCAGTCTCTATGGAGCCTTTGCACCAATTGGATTCTTCGCTGGCATATTCATCGCCGGTATCTCAGCACAATTTATATCGTGGAGATGGTTCTTTTTCATTGGCGCAATCGTGCTTGCAATCATCACCATCACCTCGTACTTCACTATTCCATCTGATATGGAAGAAGCCAAACTATCAAGGGCGAAGATGGACTGGTGGGGAACTGTTACGGTCGTACCCGGCCTCGTTCTAGTTGTATTCGCTCTGACCGAGGGATCCCATGCTCCGAAAGGCTGGGCAACACCATACGTTTTCATCACATTCATCGTTGGATGGCTATTCCTGGGCGCGACTGTATACATCGAAGGTTGGGTAGCGGACCAACCGCTCCTACCATTCGACATGTTCAAAGTCAAGGGCATGCCGGCCTTACTCATCGCTCTCTTCTTCCAATATGGCATCTTCGGAGTTTTCCTCTTCTACGCTAGCTTCTAGTAAGTTCAACCCCCTGTCCCTCTTACTCAACCCACTCTAACCACCCCCTACCACAGCATGGAAAACATCCTCCACACCACACCCCTCCAAACAGCCGCATGGTACACACCCATGTGCGTCGGTGGTCTCATCCTCGCCACCGGCGGCGGCCTCGTAATGCACCTTCTCCCCGGCTCAATCCTCCTCCTCATCTCCGGCGCCTGCTACGTAATCAAAATGCTCCTCTTCGCCATCATCCCCGAAAACCCAAACTACTGGGCCTACATCTTCCCAGCCATGATTGCTGCCACCGCCGCAATAGACATAACCTACAACGTCACAAACGTCTTCATCACAACCAGCATGCCGAAATCCCGACAGGGCCTAGCAGGCGCCTTGATCAACAGCATTCTCTTCTTGGGCATCAGTTTCTTCCTCGGGTTAGCTGATACCGCGGTGTCAGAAACGAAGGATAGAGGCGAGAAGGGGAGTTATAAGGTCGCGTTTTGGTTTGGGGTTGGTTGTGCGGCGTTTGCGATGGTTTTGATGTTTGTTTGTGTTAGGATTGGGAAGGCGAGTAGTGAGTTGACGCTTGAGGAGAAGGAGGAATTGGAGAGGGAGTTGACTAGGGATGAAGATGGGAGGTGAATTAATGAAGTGCGCTGATACCCTTTAGATAGTACTCTTGTAATAAACTCTTTACTCTTCACTTCACCGAGGTTTGGATTATGGTGTGGGAGTCTGATATGTAGTTTAGAGCTCATATAAATATCCTAAAAACCCATTCCTGATTCATAGACTCTAGGAAAATAGATCGTGATTCTAAATTCTAAACTGTAACCCTTTCCCATATACCGCAAACCAGGATCTCTTCCTATCCTATTTCATATCTCTTCACCGGGACATAAAAGCCACCCACCCGCCCAACCCCACATCACCAAACCCAAATTCTCAAATCCCAATATCTAGTACCTATCCAAAGGCACCAAGAAAAAGTCTCTAAAACACCGCCAAAACACCATCCTCATTCCCACCCACCCAAAACCACAGACCCAGCAAACCTCACTTTTCACCTTTGGAAAGCGAGGTATCCGGCTCTTCCACCTTCGAGTCCAGGAGGACAGTAGTTAGTTTCTTCGATCCTAGGTTTGGAACCACTTTCTTAGTCTTCTTAGAATCCTTCTTTTTCGCAATCCCTTTTCCAGTAGGCTTCGAACTAGGTACCTGTTTCGGCTTTGCTTTCGGCTTTGCTTTCAGCTTCGGCTTCGCCTTCACCTCCTCAACAGCATCAACCCTCTTAACACAAACCCCAATCTCCACAACCACGAAACGCATCCTACCCTTCCACTCCTCAAAATCCATTTCTTCATACGACACACCATCATCTCTCCACCGTCTAAACCTTTCATTCTCCCTCTCTTCCTTAACCCTAAGTCGTTCCTCCCAACCCGTTCTCGGCATCTCCAATCCATATCCTCGCAGCGCAATTCCTTCTCTCCTTATACCTCGTGGCTCCAGCCCATCCTTCTTCCCATCAGAAACTCCAGAGGTACCGATATCCCATTTCGATTCTAACACACCACCACGATGCCAGTTCATTGGGAAGGTGTTAGATTCCTTGGGGTGAATGATTCCAGCTTTAGCCAAGGAAGCGAAATGGGTTTCTAGCAACTTGGATTCGGTGAGGGAACGGAGTTCGAATGCTGAGGGTGGTTCTTTTTTGTGATTGTTGCTGGGTCCAGAGGGACGCGGTTTTTTGGTGGGTTGTCTAGTTGGGGAGGGGGTTTTGCGTTTGCGTGGGTTGGTGGTTGGGGGTGAGGGTGTTTTTGGGTTTGGCTTTTGAGGTTGAGACTTAAGCTTTGGTGAGGTGGTTGAGACATCAGATTGCTTTTCTTTCGGAGGTGTCATGGGTAAGGTGGTTCCGGTTGCTGAGGATGGTGAGGATGGGGTCGAGGCTTTCGAGCCTGGTGAAGTTGATGAACTGGTTGAGGATTGCTGAGACGATGATTGTTGATTGCGCACTGGTGCCTTGACGGCTAGTCTTTTCCTTGGATTTGTAGACATGTTTCGCGATTGGGGGACCTGTAGACGAAACCAGCGTCTAAGAGGTTTAATAGTGCGAATTGGATGTGATGGTGGCAAGTCGAAACGTTGTGCGGAATTGTGTACACGGCGGTTGGAGGAAACCTTTATGTGAGATAAAGCAGACGAGGTGTAGGGTTTTGTGTTCGTTCGTTGGAGGTGGAAGTGAGGTGGAGGGGAAGTGAAGTTGGAGGTGTGGCGCTAAGCCGTTTTGGGTTGGAGGGTTGCTGAAGTGAGTGAAGGTTCGTTGAGTATTTTGTAATTAGGTGGTTTATTGTTGTGTTTCATCTTTGCAAGTACTGTTCTAGTAATTGAGCGATTCACTTGTGTGCACATGGTGGGTATGAGGTCAAATCAGCATGCGTTGCGCAACTTAGATATGGAGATGAGGTTGCACGATCTTCTGCGTAGTTGTTGTTGTTGTCATGCTTTGAGGATACGATCTCATAGCTCTTAAGAGTTGAAATGTCTGGACGTTTAATCTCACTCTCTTTCAAACAAGCTGAACTATTGACTGTTCATGCATATTCTACAGCTACGGTGAGAGAGGCCCACCCACCTCACATCAACACAAATCAACACGCTCAACCCAGCCTCCTCTCCTCCAACACCCACCGTCTACTTCAAATTCTCAGCATTCGGCGGCGTATCATACTGAATCGTAAACGCAAAACCCATCCACCCCGGCCTAACATGCACATCACTCAAATGCTTCAACCACCCCCTCTGCTCCTCCATAAAACTCCACTTAATATTCCCCGGCCACGGCCCCGTCCACCCATCATTCGCGGCTCTAACCAACGAAAGCGTATCCGTCATGATGCCCGCATCGAAATCCGCTTGTCCAATATTAGTCGGATGAACGAGGTTGAACGTGTGGCCGATCTCGTGGGCTGCGGCGCGGAAAAAGGGACCTGGTAAGGACCCAAATCGTTGGTTTGCTGTGCTGCCCCAGTCGAGGCCGTCGGAGCTCCCATTGTTTAATGTTCCGGTGATCCAGTCGGCGGCTACGGCGGCGCCTTCGCGGCCGATGCCGTTGAGGTCGGTGCCGCGTGGTGGAGGACGGTCGTCGTACATGATGCCGCGCTCTGTGGAGTTGAGGTGGCGTACAACGAGGAGATGGACGTGCCATTCATGGTCAAGGTCAACGGGACTACGGTGCTCGAGCATAGCATCGTGAAGTTGTTCGTTTGTCCACCAGCCCGGGGCGTTATCCGTTGGTTCAGGGATGTTGCGGTCAGAGAGTTCGACGGTCACATCGTAGAAAACATCGTTGTAGACTGTGGCCCAGTTATGTTGGTTGGTTTCATCGGAGACGGGTTGTTCTAATGTATCGACTGTATCGATCTCAACGGTGAATTTCCGGAAGAACTCGTTCACCCAGCCCATGGTGAGTTGGCCGGCGACGGTTCCGGAGCTGGTTTGAACGTCACCGGTGTAGTAGTCCGTGGCAGATGGGTAGCCTGATGGTGGGGTCGAAGAGGAAAGCGACGCTGTGTAGCCGCCCTCATAAGGCGTATCATCCCATATGGTCATCCCGTTAGATTCACGGATGCCGAGTAATCTATAGAACTCAAGGCCCAAGGAAAATGAATCGCTGCTGGACGAGGTAAAGCTAACACCTCGTATGAAAGTATAGTATTCATCTCGAGGAAGAATGGGGATTCCCGCAGCTGGAGACGGCGCCGTGGTTCGGTTGTATAAATCTCCACTGATGTAAAGAACCGTGTCGTTATTTTCGACACGGAAGTATCCATCAAAGGTTGGGACTGCAGGATTGGAAGAAGTATAAGTTACAAGCCATGCTCCATTCCTAAGGCTCACAGCGGCTTGTCTGGAGTGGATGTTTGGTGGAATGGCACTGGCAGATGACAAAGTCAAACTAGAGATTACGAACGAAACGATGGGGAGAAATGAAAATGATAGTAATCGAGAAGCCATGTTGGACACGAATTGAATTCTCTATGATACTTAACGAGGGACATAGACTGCAATTTATACAAATGGAAACCTCACTTAAAAACATCTATAGCAAGTCTCATTATACACAAAAAGAGCAACTTCGCGCTTTGGAACGGTAAACGAGTATACGAGAAAGTCATGTTATGATATTAGGCAGTGAGCCATAAGCCTGCCAAGAAACGGTGAAAGTCATCCCGTGTACCAAACTTGGTTCCAGAAAGATTTGAAATCGTTTACGTGACCTGGAAATGATGATAAATGGTCAGGTGTTGTGTGATTAAAGTACGTGGCTTGCTTACTAGATGACTATTCCCACTATAGCAGGCAAACAAGGCGATTTCTCCAAACGAATCTTCTTGCGAATGCCACCAAGAAAAAATCACGAACAATAACCATGGTGTAGTGAATAATATAGCTCTATGGCTGTTTCGAAGGATTGTCCTAATTCACAGGAAATCGGATTTCCAGAAAACATTTCAAACCAACGCTGGTTCTGGAAAAGTTCTCCGTCTAGTTCTAGGCTACAAGGCTACAAGGCTATAAGTGATGCTATTATAGCTGAAGGAATATAGGAGAACCCTGGGAGTCCACGTGGTTTCGTAACGTTCGTATGGCAGGGCAAATGCTGATCAAGGCGAGCGGGATAAGTGCGCTCCCCAACGCACTGGCCAAATCGTTCACCCTCGTGAGATCTCAAACTAGACAAGCTTTCTTCAAGAAGAATTTGTAATTCGACAGGCAAGAACCCGGGTTATCCAAACGTTCCGCGATGTGCGCGGGCTGCTGAAGGGCCAAGCTGTAGAACGGAATCACGGCAATTGCGGATTCAATATTTCGGAAGTGTGTCGATGCTAATAGCACCTTGTTGAAAACCCAGGTTTCGAGGAAAGAGCCGTAGGATTTGATTTCAATCATGTTTTTCTAGCCCAGCCATCTGCGCCCGTTCCAGTAAACCCAGCTCTTCCTTATTAAAAAGTCCAACACCACGCTCTTCATCATTCACTTTTCTCACGCGCTGGACAACGGCCTTTCCTTGTTGCGCAACTTCATAATCGTCTCCAGTTCCATACCGAAATAAATAGTACATTCCGTAGACACCAAACAGGACAGCAAGGAAACCAACGCCGCCCACGACCAAGATCATCACGCGAGCATCGATGGCAATGAGTGCAAAAAGGGAGGTGAAAAATGCCTGGTAGCCATGAGCAAAGGTGCCCTTTTTGCCGAATTCATCCCAAGCTGTAAAGTCCAGAGTACCATCACCGGCGGTCACGGAACCCATATCCAGGTCGTAGTACGGATCTCTGATGGCCGTATCCACTCTTACGATCTCATATCTGGGATTCTCGAGGGCAGAATAAATAGGTTTCTTTAGCAAAGTGACTCGAAGGTGCTTTTGGGTGGGGTGGCCCATATAATGGGTGAGAGGTTTCTTAGTCAGGTCGGTATGTATTGCTGTGGGGATAAACCGGAGGATTATAGCCGAAGAATTAGCAGCCAATCGAGGAGACACCATATAGGATAGTCCAAAGGAAGCGACGCCAGTTTTGGTGGAGTTGATGGAATTCAGATAGCCTGATGTGCCCATACGGTCGAGTGCGCCAATGGTGATATCGTGGGGTACTTGGGCAGCATAGATCTTCTCAAGTTGCGAGGGTACGGGCCAAACAGATTGGCCATTGATCCAGAGTGAGCTATCATGGTAATCTAGGGAGATGTTCAGGAGCTATAACCAGCATTAATGACCTAGGTAAGCAGACACGACACGTGCAATGAAGATGCACCTACTAAAGCATTCCGGTAACTATCCCTTTCCCACACAATGCCCCCATCTTCCTCGGCATGGCGGACGAGAAACGGACATATATAACAATGTAGTTTGGCTACGAAATTGTAGCCGTCCGCAAGGGTGGTAATTTCGGGAGCGACATCCTTGCTCTTTGCCAAGGTCTGGCTAAAACATAGGGCCAACGACAGGAGGAGGAGAGCGACGATCATGTCTGGTTTGGCTCAGAGGGATTCTCTATATTCCGGATCAGCAATGCATTCGATGCGATCCGATGGGCATTGCGGCGAGGAGCGGATGGATGGATGGATGGATGGATGGGATGGATGAGACGGATGGACGTTGAGGAGGACAAAGACGTGACGGCTGCCCCTCGGAATACGAAGGGATCAGGGATTTCGTAGACGTCACGTGATCCCGCGCTACACAGAAGCCGCGTGTACCTGGCGCTAACTCTTTTAAGCTTCTGCCCCGTTCCAATGCGTGCACCTGTAGCCACACACTACGCCCACCTTGGTAGTGCACGATAATACACCACCATCACCAAGAAGTGTGTACGAGGGGTTGGAACTGAACCACCCCCCGACAAGATGTCCAAGTAAGCAATACACTATTCTAGCGCACATGTCTAAAATTCTAAAAATCATTCATCAGGTCTATATTATACCCCAACGGCACCGCCAAAGTCATAGTCGGTGCCGACAAGACTGAATTCGAAACTCCCAGCAAGCTCCTCAGCATGAACTCGTCATTCTTCTACGGTTTGCTCAAAGACCACCTCGTTGAAGGCGTCACCCGAACCATCACCTTAGAAGAAGACGACCCCAGCATCTTCGAGCGATTCCCCAACTGGGTCTACCTGAACGAAGCCAGCAAACCCGGCGAAGAGCTCGGCTGGATGACCCTCAGCAAACTCTGGATCATGGCCGAGAAGTTTGATGTTCCATCCCTCCAGAACAACGTCATCTGGCGCTTTCCAGAGAGTACGCCAAAACGACATGTATCGACATTGGTTCTGAGACCGTGGAATATGTCTATGAGAATACTACGCCGGGTAATATGTTGCGCGAGATGGTTCTTGATATCTGCGCCTGGGGCATGAGTATTGACACCTTCGAAAAAATTGGCAGCGCTCTGCCTCTCGAATTCTTGCGTGACTTTGCTGTGGTTCAAATGGACCGGAGGAATCCGCAGTACCAAGCATTGTTCGAATAGTCATTGCCAGCCTACTACGTTCGATCCCGGCAGCGGCCCATCCCTGACCGCAAACCGAAAACCATGAACGCGGTACCCAAAGCTAACGAACCGGCTAAGCCAAAGGAGCGAGTTCAGCCAACTGAACCAAAGGAGCGGGCCAAGCCAGATAAGCCAAAAGAAGGAGAAGAAGATTGGGATGGCAGTCTCGCCTCTGAACAACGCGCGACCCCACAGGAAATGGCTAAGCGCCACATGCTGAAGCCTCGCATACGGAAGGCCAAAGCAGATGCCAAAGCCACCATGTCGATGTCGATGGTTCCATATCAGGATCCATCAATCGAGGGAACGACCCAAGATAACGGAGTTGACCCTGATGACTTGACGAACTCCAGTTAGATGACTATACGACGACTAATGAGGTAAACACACTGTGTTGGCGCAAGGGTTTCAACTCCCGATATCGTGGCATTGGAAATGGAGTCTAAGATTACAAGATATATTAGGTATTAAGACAGACTCGAATCGAACTCTATATATACATTTTCTCTTTTTTAGGCCGTGAAATCCCCAACGTCTATTCTCGCACACACACACACACACTCCCCCACTTGATTCCCAAATAACCCTCCCACCAAA
>AJFL01000430.1:0-45378 GCA_000467735.1 Rhytidhysteron rufulum CBS 306.38 | reverse complement strand
GGAAGATGACTCTTCAAGATCTGAGTTGCAAGCTTCTCCATAATCCGTTGATTTCTGTAAATGTGTTCCGCATGCAGTGTAACCTCTTCCGCCCTTGTACCACGGGACCTACAACTATCATCAGTTTCTGAATGTCCATTCTTTCACCCACTCCCAGTTTCCCCTCTGATATCTCCATAAACCCAACCCTTCTCCTCTCCCCGTCCCTCCACGCCATTCAACCACCTCTCCAAATGCCTTCTTTACTGTTTCCTCCTCGTTCACTTTATTCATAACAGTCCAGTGCGGTCTCCAGCCCTGTCTATCCTGCTCGCTCAGGTACTCTAACCATTCATCCCGCAACACGTCATGGACGGACTTGACCTCCCTCGCACCTCTGGCTAACGGAATCCCAATACCCCGACGCATCCGAAACGGTTGACCGGTCTCGATAGGAAACGACTCTGTCGTTAACGCAACGCTGGCGATGTCATCTTCGATACTAGCGAGCTGGGAGTGCGGTAGAGCATGGAAAAGCGTTAGATGAGCCGGCGTGCGGTTCAAGCGGGGAGGGAAATAGCGTTTCCTCAAATCGTTCAAGGGCTTAGAAAGCGAGGAGGTAGTCTGAAGCGTCAACACGTATACACTTTCCTCCTCGGCCGAAGTGTTTGGTTTATGGGCTGGATTGGGAAAAGATATGGGGTGATGGTTTGGGCGGTTTGAATGCCTGGGACCGGGCCTGTATTGGCGGGGATGGTTATGGTGAGTTGTTGGTGTCCCTGCTGCTGGATCTGATACCGTTATCTTGGGTCTATTCCGGGCCCTCGTGTCTGCTGATCTGCCGCCGAGTACCACGGCCGAATAGGACATGGGCATTTCCTTTAGGGCTGGGATGTATATGTTCTTCACGACGGCCTGTCTCATGCTCTTCTCTCATACTTGTTGCATTTATAAGGTGGGAAGAGGTTTGTTGATTTCGATCGAGGTGAAATCGTCGACGTCATTGGCGCCCGCTCATCGCCTAGTGTCTCTGTCTGGTACCTACACAACACTCTTCAAGTTGCAATTTCTCTAAAAGGGCTCTGGAACATTTCAGGTACGGCTGGGTTGGGATGAGACAGATTACCAAATTTCAACTCAGGAATACTCTGATTCGAGCGAAGGTGGAAAATGTACTATTTGTGCATTGCATGTTCCTGTAGATCATCGTGGAATTCGGTAACCAGTTGTTGTGCACGAGACATGACTACGTGTACCTCAACACGTAAATAAGGATGCAGTCTTGACTGAGACAAGCAGAGTTTGTGCCTAGATGGGCGATTAATGCATTGTATATACCTTTGCTTGGGCCGCCATTTTGATATAAAGTTGAGGGGGGGAAAAAAGAGCCCAAAAGCACAGGGAAAAGTATCCTAAAGGGTTGACATTGACATTGACATTGACCAAGTACTAGTTAGTAGGTTAGATCATGAGAGAGGACTGCGGAGATGGTACAATACATAGGGTCGCTTGATCTGCGGAGGATTCTGGACGGGCAGCAGTCAGTCTCGTGTTTGAGCACAATCACATGCAAATTATACGCCATCGCGAGTCTGGATTAGGAACGCTGTAGGCTCCACGCTGTCCTTTGACAGAGGGGCACCCGCGGCAACAAGGACGAGTGAAGGCAGAAAAGAAAAAGAAAAAGAAGGTGAAAACAATACATCATAGCATGTCGTCGTAGTGAATACTTGAAATCGGGGTGCAAGCACAGCGTCATCGGCTTGGAACCTGATAGAAAGGATAACGTTAGTTTGACACCGACGCCCCTACGCCTGTGGCCGCCAGGGCTGGCCGTCTCCCGCTGTTTCGTCATAGCCAAAACAGTGCCGATCGCACACGACCATCAAACCCCCCCCCATGCTCAAAAACCAGCTGCAGTCTGCAGTCTGCCCTCTGTCCAATTCCACTCTCGATTCTCAATAAATCCTCAATATCTTCTCAATATCTTCTCTTCGACCACCGCCGGCAACCCTCCTCTGTCGTGCACCAACAGCCCCGACTCCCTCGCGATACCTCCTGCCCGCCTTCCGTACCTTCCACAGCACCCGCACCGGCACCCGCACCCGCCATGGCTGAAGGCGCACCTCACGTCGAGCTCCCTCTTAAGCACGAAGACCTGCCCGACCTCGACCCTACCTCTGCCCTAAATCACGACAGCTACATCAACGGTCACGCCGACGAAGACTCATCGTCGGAGAGCGGCAAGAACTCGCTCGTCGATTGTAAGGTGAGCACATGGCCAGCCCCATATCTGTGAAAGCCAGCCAGCTTTTGCCGAGACCGCAGCTAACGCCATGCACCACAGTTCTTATCTGCAACTCCCGCACCACCTCTCCCACCGCTCCCTCCACTCTCTAACACCCACAAAGCAGCACACTCAGCCATGGACTCATTCCAGAACCACCCCGTCACCCAGAACGTCAAGAATACCGTCACCAACGGTGAGGTAAGTCCTGCTCCCCTGCCCTCCTCCCTCGTACAAATTGCTAACCGGGTTTCGGACGGACAGTGAATCGCACACACGACCCACATTCCAAAATACTGATAACCTCTGCAGGTCCCGTTGCCCAGAACGTCAAGGCTGAGACGCAGAAGACCAGGAATGAATTCGCAGACCTCGCCAACTCAAGGCAAACTCCAGACCAGCCCGCTGCCACCGGACAGCCGCTGACCCGTAGGCATCTCCCACATCCCCCTCCCCCGAATTCAGGACTAATTGAGGACAGATTACCACTCGTTGTTCTACCGACTCCTCAGCGTATGTTGGCCTCAACTCTCCCAGATATCACCTCACACTAACGTCATGGCAGTGGAAAAGCCCCCGCGCGACGGCCATCTCCTTCATCCTATCGGTTCTCTTCATCTTCGCAGCTCGCTACCTGAACATCGTTCGATATATCTTCAAGGCCTTATACATTACACTTGGATGTACGTCATATGGAGAGAAAATTGGGTAATGTGGGGTTGGCTAACCACCTTATAGTGACTACTAGCGCCGAAGTTCTAGGCAAGGTAACCTTCGGCACCGGTTTGACCACTCAGTTCCGCCCCAGGAAATACTTCGTCATCTCCAAGGCTTCGCTGGAGCGCTTCTTCGATGACGCAGAGCAGCTCATCAACTTCTTCATCATTGAGTTCCAGCGCATAATCTTTGCTGAGAACGTCTATGTTACGATTGCTGTAAGCATCTATACTAGTTTCCGGAAATGTGGATACATATCTAACCACCAATGTAGGCTTTCGTTACTACCTTCATTTCATACTTCTTGATCAAGTGGCTGCCACTATGGGGTCTTACCCTTCTCGGAACCATTCTCGTCTACACATTGCCCTTAATCTATATCCAGAACAAGGAGTTTATCGATGCTCAGCTCCAGCAGGCAAGCAATGTCGTTAACCAACAAGCCCACCAGTTCCGCGACCTTGCGGCTCAACACACTGGAAATGCCGCCAAGACTTTCCAGAATTACGCTGGAGAGTACACCCATAAGGCCCAAGAGACTATCAACCAATATCGTGGACGATCTGCTTCTCCAGAGGCCACTGTGAAGAAGACGGACTTCCCTAACGCCCCCAAGAAGGATCCCATCAGCGAGGCCCCGGCTGAAGACGCTGCTCCAGCTGCTGCTGAGCCCGCTCTCTAAATGCATGTGAAGGCCAGGATGCTTTTCCACCCCTTGACAATCTTTGTTAGGATCTCTGATTCTCTTCACAAGTGAACGTACTTGACGTATAAGGCACATATTCGTAAACGAACAAACAAATGGTCACAACGACAGAACGGTACAATGACGACAAACTCTTTTGATCCACGGTTGTTTGGCACGGTGATGATTCGACACGAAATCACGATAACGGCATTCTTCACAAACAACCGCCCGGGGCCAATCCTTTAGCGTGTATTATCCTTACTTTCCCTCAACCCTCTTCGACAAAAGCTCTGTTATCCGGCTTTGTTGGTTTTTCAACTTCTGCGGCTCTCATAATCCTTTCCCCTTGAGTCTTCTCGGTTGAGTAGATGCTAGGGGTAGGGTCTCGGTGGAAATTGACGTATACGGATTCTGGTTGGTTTCTCTTCTACATTCCCACACCCCTTAACCTCTTCTCACCTTTTCCTCCATTGTTCTGCTAGCTAGATTGTGTGGAGAGGGTCTCTGTTTTTTTTTTTTTTTTCTTTTTTCGGTGAATGGATGTTATGAAGGATGGGATAGGTTTATGGTTTCCTTTTCCTTTTTCTTTTCTCTTTTGGTGGCGTTAGGCCTGGTAACAATGACATAATATCACTTCACTTTAACCCCCTATGCTTTGACTTTGATATGCTGCGAATATGTCCTGTATAACGTATTGGTGGTAGGCAACTCTTCGTTATGGAGTCACATTGCATACGTTCATCATAACCATGACGACGAAAAGCAATCCTTCTAGATTTTCCACTAGGATAATCGATGAACGTGTGTTCTTTACACTCGTCCGGTCTTCTTTTTTTCGTTCTCTCTATACAATATACCCATTTTCTTCACTCTAGGATTACACGTTTTGGTTGGGTATGAGGGTGTACGTGTGGTAGGTATAGGTTTAAGTGGATGGATGGATGGATGCAGGTAAGTAGGTAGGGTAGGTAGGTATTAGAGTATTAGAAATTATTTGTGTTGGAAATAAGATATATAGATAGTTTATCGGTGGAGTTGATTGGTAGAGTGGTAAAAAGGGAAAGGAAAGTGGAGAGATGTATTATATATATGCAGAGTTGTAGTGGTAGTAGAAAGAAGGTTAGGGTGTGTGATAGGATTAGATGTTTAAGTTGGTGGTTGTGTATGTATGTAGATCATGGATACTTACTATAAGAGAAATAAATCATGATTCGAATCAATATCATCACATCACGAATAATGAAGAACTGGTAAGGAAAGAATTAGAAGGCTAACACGCCTGAACCTATTCCATACTACCCTAATACTCGATGTTATCAAGAGCTCTAAAAAGAAAGGGGGGAGAAGGGGACTCATGTGTAGATGATGGACCAGGCATCATCAAACTACATCGCATTTCATCCCATCCCATCCCATCCCTTTCATACACGTCCAACGCCATTCATAAGAAGAATATAGAAACCCATAACCGTGAAGAGATAATTCTTGCCTGACGAACCAATCAACTCGTCGACCAATTCGTTCATTAGGCAAGACCGGAACGCCGTCGCTTTGGAAAAGAGAAGTAATTTTTACCGCTGCTTCCTTTTTCTCTTGAAAATCAACTCCCTTTTCCATAGACTCCGGGTTTTTAAATGAATCGTACGCCTGAAATATGCAAATGCTTAAAAGAGACCAGAATGCCTCTATAGTCGTCATATCGAAGACGTGTGCGGAAGGAAAGCAAGAAAGGTAAAATGTAAGATCCATAACGCCAGATGTGAGATGAAGGCACCATGCATCCCATGAACTTTCCTGACGCCATGCTAATAAGATATGGCGTTTTAACGAGGGTATTGTGCGTTTGTGCGCAAGAAAAAGGGGTGAAAGAAAGAAAAGAGGAAAATAATTTTGGAAAGGGAAAGCCTTTGTTGACTTTCTCAATCTTGATAGGGGCAATCTTTGGTACTTTGATTAGGGAACTCGTAAGAATCTATCTTGTCAAAGGTATCAGCCGCACGTTTTACGTCAATAGGTTGGAAATAACCCCCGGATGTCGCCCGATCCTTGGGCAGATATTTGTGAGGGTCTGTCTTGTCCGTCTCACTAGTTTGTGTCGTATTGGGAGGCTGGAGAGAAATACTCGGAGTATCTCGTTCCTTTTGAAGGTGTTTGTAAGAATCCGATGCTTTGCTTGTCTCCATCGTTCGTTCGGCATCCCTAGCTTGGAAATACCCACCCGACGTGGCTCGATTCTTAGTGGAGAATTGCTGAGGGTCTAATTTATTCGTCTCCACAACCATAGATTGAAAGCGACCTTTCGGCATATTTTGATCGTTCGTAAGGTACTTGAAAGGATCCCTGCAGTCGTCCACTCTGGTTGACTGTTTCACTTCAGATTCCTTTCCCGTCTTGCTATTGTCCACACTCCCGCGCAAGGACAATGTCTCCATCTTCTCTCGGAATGTTCTTTGAAGATCTTCAGGAACCGCAGGAATGGATAGTTTGCCCAACGAGCTTCCAGTACTACCTGGAACTGCATTCGTTGCTCCTTGTGTCTCGATACTCGCTTTACTTTGTCCCTGGCATGTGACCTCCTGCTGCTTCTTAGCTTCTTCAGCCTTCTTTCTTTGAGCCAATTCTGTCTCCTTTTTCTCCTCGGCCTCAGCCGCCCTACTCGTCACTACGCCCTTCAACACAGTGTTGAGCTCCGCATACCTTACAGGTTTGATCAAAAAGAGGTTGATTCCTGAAGTAAAAGCTTCCTGTTGTGCTTGAGCACTCGCTAGACCCGTAAAGGCGATTATTGTAGCAGGGGGCCATCCCACTTCGCGTTCATGTGTACGGATTTGACGTGTTGCCTCCAACCCGTCCATTTCTGGCATGTTGATATCCATTAGAACAACGTCGAAGCGGGTCGGAGGCATTGGTGATTCCGCTCGAGTTCCTTCGGGAGCATTTTGGTTAGCTGGCGTGGAGGCAGATTTGTAGAGCTCGACGGCTTCGAGGCCATTAGTTGCTATGCGTCGATTGTGATGCATCTTATCGATGAACGCAGTAAGCAATTTGAGGTTGACCGGATTATCGTCGACACAGAGAATAGAAAGGGGTTTGTGATCAGGCGGTGGGATTGATTTCGGTGTAGGTCTTGGAGACAGAGATGGGGTAGAGTAAGACTGAGATATTATAGGCCTAGTCCATTCGTTTGAAGTGACAGCAGGTTTCGGATCTCTTAGGTCGAGGTCTTCGACAGCTGTCTTACGGAAAGCGTGGCGATCGATACACGAAAGTAGTGCTTTGGCGAGTTTGTGTGGCCCACATGGCTGGGATATGCACTCCATAATATGGCCAGGAGTCGTGACAGCTGTTGTAGCTTGTATCGATGATGCCGCTTGACAGATGGCGATCACAGGAATATTATCCACGGATCCAGGAGTTTGGCTATAGCGGGCTCTCAGAGTACGTGCTCCAGCTTCCGTAGCAATATACAAATCCGGTTTCTCTTTTCCGCCCTCCAGTATAATAGACAGGTTAAACCAGTCTTTACAAATACCCTCGTAAGCTTTCTTGCTCAGAGCTGTAGCTGTCTTCCTCTTTTTATTGACTGAAGCGAAGTAGTCACTATCGCCTTCGAACCCGATAAAGGCAACTTTCAAGCCAGAGGTACGCTTCCTAATTGCAGCGACTTCTTTTTCTGCTTTGGATGGGCCCACTACAGGAGAAAGTATCGATTGTCTGACAGGGCATGTCACAGTAATCTTTGTACCCAGATGTTTCTCACTCAAAACGTCAATCGTTCCTTCCAATTCATCTTCAACAAGATGCTTGACGATATGTAGTCCAAGCCCAGTTCCTTGATTGAGCGGATCCTCTTGTGCGAATGATGTGTACAGTTTGGAACGCAGGTATTCGGCAGACATTCCAATTCCGGAGTCGGCAACGGTTAGTTTTAACTCTGACGCACTTCCATCTGTGGCTCCGCCGTTGGTGACTTGAAGCTTAACCTTGATGTATCCGGCTTGGGTATACTTTAATGCGTTCCCGAAAAGATTTCCCAAAACTCTACCCCAGGATCCTGGCTGGGTCCTGAAGACCCAATTGTCACTCGGGTTGATATCTATGATGACCGAAATTGGAGATTGGTCGGGGTTCATTCCTGGTTTTTCTCCTTTCTCTTTAGGGGCAATCACATTCTTTTGGAATTGATAACCAGCAAACACCGTCTCGAGGATATCTTCTGTAAGGACACTTAGGTCGGTATCCGAGATGAGGGTCGTGTGATCAGAACCGGCACTTGTATTTGCAGTAATAGTCCGTTTGGTTTTATTAGCGCGATTACGTTTCGAAGCTTCTCTCTTCAGGTTATTGATTTTGGCGTAGGTGAGGACCTAGTGGCATATGATTAGTTAAATCCATGCCAGATCCCGTTCAAAGAGAAATACTCACCGAATTAATGGTGTCCAAAAGCGTGTTTCCGCACGTTTCGATGGTACGAGTTGTGTCGGACTGATAGCTGTCAATTACTGTAGCTTTGAGAAGTTCGCAACAACCTAGGATTCCATGCAAAGGAGATCGAAGTTCATGACTAATGGAAGAAATAAAGTCCGATTTCGCCTTGTCCGCTAAACTTGTGTCTAATCGTGCGACCTCAGCCATGACGCTATTGCCAAATGCTGCCAGATAAGCAAGATCTTGCTCATTCGTGAAGACTCTCATTGGGTCTCTTGTCCAGATGATTGCACCCGCAAAGAACCTTTCACGATGAGAATCCCAAAGAGTAGACAACAATAAGCTCGTGGCTTCTGGAAATATCTCCCGTAACAAGAGTTCATCATCTGAAAGGGTCTTGCAAGTGTCGGGACTCTTAGTTGGTGACGTGTTCAACGGCAAGATCGAAGTACGAGAGTCGAAAACATTTTCATGGTTTACACTGAATTCCGAAGGATCATTTTCTTCGTTCAGGTTAAAGATCTGGCCTCTTTTGTATGTGTTCAGTAGGTGCCGCATTATGGGTTCAGTCATTGGATGATGCTGCTCAGGTTGAGCACCGAGTACGCCGCAAAGCTTGTCATCCTTGGACGGATCGGGTGGTTGGTCCTGGGCAAGTTCATCGTCAACCTGGCCTCCGAAAGTTCCAATACTCGCATCGAAAAAGACAACACCATCGACCTCAGTGGTTTCGTAAATGATGTTTGCAGCGCGTGTGAATGTTGTCTTAACATCTGGTGCAAGGAGTTGTTCTTGGAGACTTCTACCCTGTTTAGGTGCTGTTTCTGGAGGAGCTTGCACCGAAACTGCCTCACTTGTGGGTTCAGTTGCAGGCGTATCGGCAGGGCTCGCTGGTGCACTAGAGTTAGCCGATGTCTGATATTGGCTCCGGTCACTCTCATTGGGAGAGTAAATACTGCTGTCCGATCTGTCCCTGATATTGCTCCCTGATGGGCTGTTCCTGGAATGGCCTCGCCTGCGTTGACGTGGATTGACAATACCGTCGTAGGGTAAATTAACCATACCTTCCTCCCACGGGTCTTGCCATCGGTCCTCTAGACTCGATTTTCCTTCCACAAAGCATCCCAAGCTTTTGACCATCAGACCTCCTCTTCGATGCTCATCGGTAATCTTGGTCATCTTCAGATGCGTCATGACAGTCATGGCCATATCCTTCATGAAGTCCAGTTCGTCCGGCAAGATACCGTTTCTTGGGTCGTCGTCCATGATACAGTATGATCCGATATTGTGCCCATCTGGGCTTCGGATGGGGACTCCAGCATAGAAACGAGTATACGGCCTACCAGATAGCCAAGGAAGGTGTCGAAAGCGAGGATCTTTGGAAAGATCGTTAATGACAAGACAAGTGACATCGTGATAACCGCCATATATGTCAGGTTCGATTATCATGGGTAGGTTGACCGTGTAGTTACATATCGCGCGGGTGCGTGGGAAATAAGTGACTCCCCACTGGAGTCTATCGGCGTCCGTCCTGGCTTGGCCAGTCTGTAGGGACAAAGTCCGGGTAGCCTCAGCTAGGACGTAAGCATATTTGCGGTCGAAAAAGGAGATCATGCATCGACGAGCGCTGAGTCGCAGGGCACCGAGCTGGGCGAATGCAGTGAGGGCCTTGTCGTGGGAGGGGACGGGGTCGAAGCATTCTTCGTCGACAGCAGGAGGAACTTGGGATTCGGGCGCTGGGGGTAGACAGGCTGCTTGAGAGGTGCTCAGCCGGGGCTGCTGGGACTGGTGGTAGTACCTGAGGATCTTCAGGTCAGTACTGAGATCAGCGAGGTGGATGGTGGACACTTGACCCACCGGTAGAACTCGCGCTCTCGCGCCCGCTCGGTGATGGGGGTCATGGAGGCAGACGAGGGCGGAGGAGGAGGGAGTGGAGGAGGCGTCGGCTGCGGACGCGAGATAGACATGGTGCGGGTTTATAGGAATGCAGAGGAGAGCGTGCAGAGCAGGCAAACCATGTCTGTCTGGCTGGCTGGCTGGCGGAGGGAGGGAGTGGTGTTGGGTACTGGGTGCTGCTGGGTGCTGCTGGGTGTTGGGTCGGACCTGGAGAGAGAATGGGATACCTAGGCACAGTGTAGGCACAGTGCATGCACCAGCACAGTGAGCGAACGACGGGACAGAGGCCTAGCGTCTCGTGATAAGCACCACGGCGTCGCAGCTAGCAGAGATTACATGAAGTCATTGGTCGATCAGCCATCCACGAACATCGTAGACCATCGAGCGGCCTTCCATCGCGCCCGGGGCTAGCAAAGCCAGAGCAAGCCCGCACCTCCACGGACGCTGTTTCACCCAAGGCCATGGGCGGAAGGCACAGCAGAACTGCCCACAATTTATTCTCGTCGTGCTGTTTCTTCTGCTACCTTGCTCCCTAGGTACCAACAGCTGCCATCTGCCCTCCTGCGAGGTGTCGACTAGCGAACTAGACACGCTTGCGTACACAGTACACATTCTAAATTCCAACCCGGTTGCACAGAGCGACAAGCCAACGATCCCTCCATCTCTCGCGCCCTCTGCCTCTACTCTGCGCTCTCCCCTTCGACCACGCATTGCCGCCCAACAAGGCCGCATTGGCCGTTGCAACCACCGCACAGCAGCAGGCACCAATCCAGGGTCCAAGACAACAATCTGAGGGGTACAGCGGGCGGCCGGTGCGACGACGAGCACGGATTGCAAGCTGTGCAACGGGCCGATGTTCAAATTTTTAGCCTCACCGTCGGCCGCCTCAGCCCTAGATCGTTTCCAAGGGTCCAATTTACCTTGGCAGGAGCATGGGTTCGATGGGTTCTCCAGCCGACCACGTGACCCTTTCTAGATCTCACTTCCACGCAGCACTGGTCTAGATTGGTCCCATGGTTCGGTTCTGCCATACCTGGGTAGACATCCTTAGCCCTCGCCGTAGCTCAGCCCTCTTTCTACAATCCTGCTGCAATCGAAAAAGTGGCTTCACTGGCACGCGGTACCTAGTCCCAAGATTCGCTTGCTGCTGCTGCTATTGTTGTCTGTGCACTGCCGCTGCTATTAATTACTTGGTGTTCACGTTCATGTTCACGCTCATCACTCAGTTCCCATCAGAAAAGTGGATAGATACGCCTAGATACGCCTGGATACGCCTATCAGATACTATAATACGAAGGATGCACCTTCTCTCCAATAGACAGAATGTTCAGGTAAATCAGGATCTTGTGTTGAATCAACGTCTTCCCAGTGCAAAGAGATATCCTGCTACGGCCTTGAGATAACCATGTCCGACCCCAACACCAGAATGATCAAAAGTCCAATCCACCAGGAGAGTTGAATACGGTAGATGCATCAAGATATGGACAAGGAGAACCTGGTTGGCTCAGGAAACTTGTGAGCGTGTCCATCAGATGATGATCTTACTATGCCGGAAGGTGAGTGGAAGCGAGACGACCAAGCTCTTTGCGGGCATCAGGTCCCAAGCCGATCCAAGCCACCAAGGCAGTAGCGTGTACCATGATGATGGCCATAGTAAGCATGACCATAGTGATCTTAACGTACAGCTTAATAAGCCTACGCCTAGCCTCCCAGTTGAAGGTACGCCATGCATCAACAAAGCCAATTGCACCAGTGCCTCCAAGAGACTTTGGAACGACCTTGCCATCGAAAGTGCGGTCAAAGGGTACAACGGAATCATCTTCTTCAGCAAGCATAGATGCCTCGATGCGCGTACGCGTGACGGTGGCGGGAAGGACGATGAAGAGAGTGCACCAGACTGCGAAGACGAAAACAGCGAGGACGCGGAATACAAGTGAAATCCAAGCACCAGTTTCGTAAGAGAAGTTGGAATGGCTGGCGGGAAACTGAAGAAGTTGAATGAAGCCAAGGCAGAGGAAGGTAGCGGCATGTCTAGACGAAGCTTGGACGAGGGCGGGGAGCCAAAGTTGCTTCAACGAGGCCATGGGTGGAATGAGCTTGGTGAAAGGCTTCTTGTTAGGCATGGAGATGATGCGGTGAGTCCAGGACACATGGAGGGTTGCAAGGAGGACAGCAGGAAGGATAGACAGCAGGATGTAGCGTCCCGGGAATGATGGAAGAGCGACCGCCAAAACCACCGTGACCACCCTGTCTGCACAGGTGTATACCGTAGCAGGAACCAGTCCCTTGAACCAAGCGCGTCGACCTCCGATGGCTTTCAAGTGCTTCAACGTCGCCTTGATCTTGGAAGTAATAGGCTTTTGACGGATAATGGTGGAGGCAGGAGCTTGTTCGAGCAGACCTTCTTTGAGCAGACCTTCTTTAAGAGGCGCATCGGAATCCTTGGAGGTATCGAGAGCAATAGAGTTGGAAGGCGCCTCAATCATGGCGAGGGTTCCCACAACATCCTCAAGTACATATTCCATCTAGTTGGGTTGTTAAATGGCCGGTTACGAAGCTACTTTGTGTACAAAAATTGAAGTACTTACAAGCCACATGAGGACGCAAAAGGAGATGACAGTGAGCGCCACGGAGAACGCACCCCATCCTGAAATCTCAACGGCCGGGGGTTCGTCTCCACGCTTTTTGAGGTATTTGGTGGTGAGATGGTCCATACCGCGGTCGATGTAGCGGATCACCTCCCCTATCGCCACGTTCTTCGTCATGGTGAAAACAGAGAGGAAAATGGCAGGAAAAGGAAAAGGTTGAAAGAGTTGATGGTGATGAAGTGGAGAAACAAATGAAAGAGAGGGGAGAAAGGAAGGTAATGAGGTTGGTAGTTGGAGGCACAGTTGATGGTTTATGAGCACAGCCCTGACGCAAACCGGAAGGCGCATTAACCTGCTGCCTGCCGCACGGACCGCACAGCCTCGTCATGCGCATCTTTAATTGGAGCAGTCTCACAGCCTGCCATCCCCTTTCGCCTCCCACCAACCGGAACCCCACGAATGGCGCGTTAATAATTATGGGGGCTATTTCATTACAGGTTGGTAAAACATCAAAGAGCATCCAATTTGGACGTCGCTCGCCGGTGCTGTCACACTGTATAGATCTGGAGTAACAACCAACATCACAATGTGAACAAACCTCAAAAACCTCATCGCCTTGTAGACACCAGGGCGGGCTCCTTCATCTGCGCCATCCTTCTTACATCATACATACACCCTTGCGAAACTTGGAGGCTATGTGTTCGTTCCACATTTCATCTACTCACCACGCCGCATTCCTCGCCGCATCCCTCCATAAGGCGTAAGTCCGAAAGTCCGAAAGGCCGGGCAATCCATCACTCCTTCACTCCCAATATTCACTCAAGGACAGAGAAAGGTATTTGCGATTTTTGTTGTTTTGATTGTATGTAATGGGCGCCTTTTTGAATATAAACGCGGCGCTCCTCGATGATGAACAATTCTATAACTATTCGACGCTTATACTCAACCACCCAGTATCGTAAACGCCAGGATCGACCCAGATCCTATGCCTGACCCGTCAATGCCAAACGGCGGCGATGCATGCTCCAACCCAATGCCATACGACCTTCCTGTAACCACTCACTTGCTAAGAAACAAACGAAATGCGTGCCTAGAGAGGGAAGCCCATCCAATAAGATTCTACACTTTTTACTTACTCTTTCCTTTCTGCCTCTTCTCGCTCAAATACTTCCACCCTCGGACAGGCCCAGCGCTCAGTATGCCTTTCAAGCTTTGGACCGTACTCGGCCACTTGACCGTTTGATTCACGCACTTTGCAACCATGTCTGGAAGATCTGATTCTTGGCCTATTCGCCTATCGAAAGCACTTCCCACTGGTTTCTTCAAGCCACCCTTTGCATCCTCGTCTGCGCTGGCTTCAAGCATTTCTTGAAACTCTCGTCCCGGGATGGCGAATTTGCGTTGGTAGAGGAAATACAGCTTCTCGCGGAATGCCTTGGGTAGACGTCGCACCATATTAGCCCTACGTTCAGGGTCCATATCTTGTTGCATTTGAAGATTGAGGCCATGATCATCCATCCAACCTTGCCCGACTCGCGATTCAGCATAATCAATATTCGGTAAGCTCATGATAAGATCGTGGTACAAGAGACGGAAATTGCGAAGCTGGTGGGTAACTATGTTGGTGATTTTATTCGGATTCTCGGAGCCGTAACGCATGCGTGGGTCGCCTTGATAACTCAGGGAGGTGATGGTGTTGTACAACTGTTTCTCGGTAAACTTTGGAGGTAAGAGAAGTAATGCACATCGAACAGCTGCCATCAAATTCCTTTGATTGGCGACACGGATGTTGGGTTCCTCGAATAGAATCTTTACTGGTTTATGTAACCGACCAGCAAGATATAAAGTATCCCATTCAGACAAATCTCGATAAAGAGTGTCAAAGTTGACAACCCCGTATTTTATCATCGTGCCATTAACAGTGATGTATGGGTTGAAATATGCGCCAGCCCCATATGCATCTTGAACGTGGGCGACAACGCCAGAGCCTAATGACCCCAAGAAAGAGTAGTGATCTTTGTGACGATTCAAGTTCAGAGAATGGAAATGTTGCGTGAATTTGGTCGCAAAAATGAAGTCAATTACCTTACCCCCTCCTTTCTGCCAGTTCAAAATCGCCTCTGGTGGATTTGGATGCGGGCTCAACGATGTGCGGCCTGCGGAGGCATCGGTTTGAGGGAAAACGCCAGATCCATAAGCAAAAGCATAAGTAATGGGTGGGAATTGTCGCAGTATACCCCTTAAGCTCCTTTTGAACTCTTCATTGGTCTCTATGAGTTGATTCTTGCCGAAATCCTTGTGAGGGAGCTGCGTAAAGTCTTCGAGGTTGGGTGGGTGGTCCTCCCAGTCCGCCGGAAGGGATTGATTGCTGCTCTCAAAGAACCCCGGGCTTGAAGTAGATATGTCGCTCGATTTAGATGATTCTGAGGAAGATGGGGCAGATTTCAAGGAAGACTTCTCCGAGGCCGTCTGAATGCTTCCCCGGTCGTCCGAAACTGAGTTATCTACAGGGGAGGTAGCGGGTTGGGAGGCATATAACCGTCGGGTATTGAACAGGGTCGATCGCCTGTACCATGCTATCTGGCCGAGGAGGAAGTTATGCCCCACGATGACAGAATGGAAGCCTCTGGTTGACTAGGCAAGTCAGCACTGAAACGTTGAACAAGGCGCATTAAAGGGGAGCTTACGGCGAGCATTGGGAGAGCCATGAGAGGAAGAGAAAACGGGGTCGGGGCCGAAATCACCGCGAAAAGTCGATTGGGGACATAGTGAGAGGTTGCGATGATGGTGGAGAGAGGGACTGGAGAAGTTCCATGTACATGCATAAAGCCGCGATTTTTCAGCATACCTGCCAGAGAGCACCGAGCTACGTATGCGGGTTAGTCAGCGGGTTGGCACACCTCACACGTCCGATCTCCGCAACCTTCGAGCAGCAAGCGAGCAAGGGTCGAGCAGCGGAGTGGGCACGTTGCCCGGCCAGCCAGCGAGGTGCTAGCCCCACATCACGTGCTTGCCAAGCGATTCTGATCACGTGTAGCGAGATATCCGCTGTCAACCTTGGAACCTTAGAACAACATTCATAATGCATGAAGGTCAGTTCATAAATGCCATCGCAGCACATGCGAAAAAGGTTGTAGACATAAGCACTTAGTTCGCAGACAAGAAGCGCATGTTGGCCAATGGCATTCCTGCCAATTGCGATGGCGGTGTGCATTCAGCTAACGCTTTGGTTGACAGTTGACAGATCCACCAATTCCTCTTCTTCCAGAACGTAGCTAGAAATGCATGTCAATTCCCGTCGTCGTCGTATCTGCCTGACATGCATGTCTTGTCTTGCCTTGCCTTGCCTTGCCTTGTTAATGTTCGAGCGCACGGTGTGGTGCGCCGTAGAATTACTTCATGGACTATCCAGTGTCGTCGGTCTGGGCGCGTCGCTTTCGACAAAACGCGTCCCACCAAACCTTCTCCCACTCACACAACTTTCAAACCGCAACCACAACCAACACTTTCATCGTCCCGCGCACCACCACAACCGCCACGCACCGCTGTTGAAACAAATTTCCGGTCGACACGACTGCGCAATTGCAACTTCCCACTCTGACTGAAATCACCAACGCTCAGACCTCCACTGCTTGTTTGCAATGAAGGTTACTCAAGCTCTCACGACCATCGCGGGTCGCATCGACACCTTCCTGAAATCCCATCAAGTCGTCAGGCGCCGTTCCTCATCCACTACCACAATCAAGAAAAGAGGCCCTGCTTTCCTCGTCTGGCCCCATGAAAGCCCTCAGCCTGAAGAAGTAGGCGGCGCCCTTTCCCTGTGCTTTAGGCTTTGGAACTAACGCGTCGACAACAGCTCGCTTTCGCAGGCTTTTACTATAAGCCCAGCGTTTCCAATCCCGACAATGTCGCCTGCTTTGTCTGCAACAGCCAACTCGACGGCTGGGACCCTACTGATTCGCCCGCTTTCGAACATTTGACCCATTCACCAGACTGTGGCCTCGCGATCAACGTGTGCATTCGCCTTCGTCACGGCGATCCCAATCGAGTAGAAGAAGATCCTATGAGCGACAAGATGGTAACGGCAAGGACGGATACTTTCTTGGACTGTTGGCCACATGAAGGCAAGAAGGGATGGAAATGTACCGTGGACAAAATGGTCAAGGCTGGTTTTTACTATGATCCCTCACCAGAGTATGATGACGGTGTTACGTGCGCATACTGCGGTCTATCCTTGGATGGCTGGGAGCCCAAGGATAATCCTTCGTAAGTCATTCAAGAAACAGACGCAGTTTGCTTGACTAACACAACACAGTCAAGAGCATATGAAAAGAACCCCCAATTGTTACTTTTTCGCCCTTTTGGAGACCTACCAAACGACGAAATCTGCTCCAAAAAAGAAGACCGCTCGCGCTTCAAAGGCTTCAAGGACTTCACGAGCTTCAAGAGTTTCAAAAGCTTCCACCATAGCATCCGAACCCGAATCTGAACCTGTTCCTGAACCGTCTCCTGAACCTGTTGTAAAACCAAGTCCCGAGCCAATCCCTGAACCATCTCCTGAACCAGTTCGCGAACCAACCCCTGAACCTACACCTGAACCCGCTCCTAAGCGTGGAGTCAAACGTGGCAGTACAGTAGAGCAACGCCCAACCAAAAAGGCCAAGAAAGAAGCTTCGAAGCCTTGCCAAGTCCGTGAAGTGCGCAAACCAAGCACACCACCACCAGCGTCTAGCTCCCCATTGCCACCACCTCCCTCTGCCAAAAAGGCCAGTACACCACCAGCTCCTCTGAGTCCGCCGACGCCGCCGCCCGCAATTAGCGAAGCGCAAAAGCCTAGTACACCACCAGCTCCCTCGACCCCTCCAACACCGCAACCTGCGGTTTTACAGAAGCAGTGGGAACCAATAGACCTTGAGACCATCTTTGCGAACCCCGACTTTCATCCTCTCGCTGCCGAATCGAACACCGATCTGGTGGAGTTAGTCAAATCCACATTGTCTTCTACTGAGATGCAAATGACCGTCGAAGAGTGGATCATCCATAACGCAAAGAGAGGCGAGCAAAAGCTGAGGGATGAATGTGAACGTCTTGTCGCCGCATTCGAAAGCGAAGCCTCCAGAGCCCTCAAAGCGCTAGAAAGTCTCGAATGTGCGGATTAGACTTCGATGAACGCACAACTCTACTTGTGGAAGTCCGGAGTTGTTCGATTGGTTTCTTCTTGTGGAAGACGTTAGTCATAATCGTCTCGCTTTAAATGTTTTGGTTTGGAGACTTTACCTGCAAGGCTTTTGTAACACTGCTGATTAGCGCGGCGTTTGGGTTGGACTTTTCACGAACACAGCATTGGGAACGGCTGGGAAAATGCCCGGAGTTTGGGTGGGATTACGTTCTTGTTTCTTTGTTTATGCATGGCCTAGAGTCCACTTTAGCACTGTCAATTGAGATACTATTAAAAGGTCCTGGTCTGATGCATTGTGTTGTTACCATGGTGATTCTCGACGACTTGCTCCTCAACTCTCATTAAAATTATTCCAATATTTATGTGAAGTAAAGGTGGATGAAGTCGGGTTGCCTTTGCATACATAGTCATGTGATCACCAGTCGTCACCTGAGAGCGTGTTGACGGAGCCGTGGAACCTCAACCAAATCTCGCACGCCTCCGCCTTTCATACAACCTCCACCAAACATGCCCCCAGCCATATCATTCCTTTCTGCACGCTATGCATCGTTAGAAAATCATTCTTCGACTTCGGCTGCAAAATCCCAGCAACAATCACAATCGCCCATAAGAAATGATGGCGGGTCTCGTCCTTCTGAATCCATTCCTCAGTCAACAAGCAACTTTGGATCGGCACGTTTCTATCGTCCCGTCCGGCTCCTGACATATGAACTCCAAAACCACTGCAATGTATTGTTGGAGGAAGGGCAATGTAGTGACTTCTGGCAATTCAAATAAATACCGAGTCTAACGTGTTTCTAGATGTTGGTGGTTTCGTGTTCTTGAACAATCTCTTAGTTTCCGGGACTTCCATCTCAACTTCTGATAAGCGATATTCTGCGTGGGTACCAGCCCCATACATCCTGGCGTTGGCATCGAGTATCATTACCTATCCTTCTCTCACAACAAAAGCAAAGAGATCAGAAGGGCAGGAAGGGTCCAATAGCGCCCTGCATTACTTGCGCAATCTTAGCAAAATCGTTAACCCGGCGACTGATGATTTGCTCGTTGGCTTTCAGTTTTCCAAGACTAGTCTCAGACGCCGTGCCAAAGGCTCTGAATCAGAATCTCCAGGTAATGGTGAAACAAAACGAGAAATACGATCCAAAGCTGCTACCGAAGAGTCCATTTGGAGACAAGCAGAGGATTTCTGGCAGGCTGTCGGATGGGCTTTCAACTGCTCTTTGCGCTATAAGAAGCGATGGGAAAGGTGGAAATTGTGGCTGGAGATCATGCTTGATTTTCTGGAAGGCGAGTGGGCAGAGCGACTAAAGCTAGCTCGTGTAAATGAGGCTGGGGCAGAAGGCATCTTGACTGAGAGCTTGATCTGGCAGTACATATCTTCTCAAGACCCGCAAAGCCGAACTACAAGACGAAGGATTATCCGTGCTATACTCGCTGATGGCACGAAACAATCGAAGAAAGAGTTCCCAGAAGTATGGTCGAACGAAACGAAAGAGCGGATGCAGAAAGACGATGAACCTCCAAAGAGTAATCATGTGCTTGACATTGATGCCGGGAAATTTGGAGATTATGAGTTAGACGACGATGAGGACGAGATTATGCACGACATTGGAAAGGTTTCAAATCGTCCGACAAGAAGACTCGCTTCTCGAACCAAAGGTCCCAGTAGTCGAAGGACGCCAATTTCGGATGAGAGCGATGAAAATATTTTAACCACTTCTGCAAATGGTGTTGATAGGTTGGGCGGTCTAGATGCTATTCTGCTGAGACAGCGTCTATTTGCATTGGTATGCTCCACCGGCCGTTTCCCTCTTTATTCATACTAATCAGCCTACAAGCTCGCCCAAGTCGCAGATGCATTACCATCTCAGTTTACCAGACTAGAAGATCTTTTCGACTTATACACCGAATTCTTCCGACTGCTTCCTACGTCTGTTTTTGCCGCTTTACTCAGCACTTCCGCCCTTCCGCCGCTGATGCAAATGATTCTCAACGCCAATCTCATCTTACCGCTCATCTCCACCCCGTTACCCAACTATACAATCATCTCACCCTCCCAAGAACACCTCGAGAAATATTTCCTAACCAACTCGTCATCTTCGCACAGTTACGGTTCGAATGCCAAAATATCCTTAATCATAGAGTGTATCTTTGGACGAATGATGGACGAAAGGACGCTCACCGCAACAGACAGTTTGAGAGCGGCAGTAGAAGCAGGTGTTCAAGCGAGGGATAAAGCACTCGGGGATGGAAGGAGAAAGAAAGGCAATGCTGAAGAGGAGTGGAATGCAAAGGCCATATTAGAAATGAGTAAGAATCGCCTACTAGGTCTATTAGAAGTTCTTGAAATAGGTACGAATCCTTTCTCTTTAATCTACAGATGCAATGCCCACTCGTCGAACAAGGGCCGATCGCACAATTATCGGATTCCACCTGCTGACTCCAGCTTGCTCACTTTTCATATTCCATCCAATTGATGGGTGTTATGTGCTAACACAAATGTAGCTGCCGGTCGATCGCCCCAGTTACGAAAGCCACCAGCTTCCTTCGAGATATCTATGTCTTCGGACCTTTCTTCAGTAGTCTCCATGTCTTCACCTTCGAGAAATGGCAGTGATACCGAGTGATAATGGGAAAATCCCTGGGGCTTTTGCACATGCGTAACTTAACAACGGGGCTCTGATCCCTTTTTGATTTTAGCTAGCTTTGTATCACTATGTGGAGAGAGTATTCTCAAATATTCACATGGGAATATATGTGATTTCCCGACATGTTCTTTCCTCCTTACACACATCTTCTCTAGTCCACAATCTATGGGTCTATCTCATCAATGGGAAGCTAGAAGACAAAACAGCATATCGATGATAGGGGTTAATAGGACAAAACCAGTCTCATACAAACAGCATATGTTTGGTCAGAAAGCAAAAGGAAAACGAAGGTGTTTGTGGTCAGAATGTGCTTTATTCTTAGACATGGCTGTGGAGACTTGCACATGGAGGTCTCGGTCATTAGTGAGTCAAGAACACCATCATTGATAAAAGGTGACATCGAAACCATAGAATTAGCATAGTATGCCCCTTCAAGTTTTACAATTCAGAGGACATACGACGAGAAAAGTCGAAGAATCTTAGCTATGAAGAGTTATGCTGACATTCGGTAGTACTACATCGATGCTGATGACTATATGCGGAATCTTCTAGATTCTTTACCGTCAAATAGGTGGCATCACGTGCATATTTACTGCCAAGGCTTGGAATCCCATTCAGCACTTTCTCACACCCTCTTCTCATCCATCTATTTAAATCTCACTTCCCCTGTTCCAAAGAAACCTTCTCCTTTGCGCTGCACTACGCTCGTTGGGAAGTTGCTAAGTTTAAAGATAAAAAATACCAAATTATCATGGATTAAAGAAATGGAGCTGTTTGGTCGAGGCGGATACAAGACCCGGGTATATCAGCCTGAGAATTATCTCGTTGGACGACGAAGCATGAGGATGTATTCCATGGGTTCTAACAGGCCTTCCCAATCGCTGCACAAAATGTTGGACTCTGGGTCCTCTCATGAGCAATCACTAGGTATCAACTAGACAATGTTGGGAGATTCAAAGATCATCCATTCCACGTATATGGTCTTCATTGGATCTTTTGCTGAATGATCTGAATATGCCATGTTTGAGGAGCACCTTTCTACGTGAACGTTCTGGCTTATATGAGAGTGAGTGATGAAGACAAGCATCATCATGTTTCTATTATTTCGTGCAATTAAGATGAGAGATAGAGCATAATTACGTGCCAGGGAAGTGGACACGCACTGGAGCACTTCCCATGGTGGCCGGTCAAAGGTAGAGGAGAAAAAACATTATCACATGACCACTGACCGTCAACCTTGGAAACCCCTCTACCTTAGGGTATAAAATTCTCAGTTCTCATCGACCTAACTTTATTCCCTACACTTATCACTCTTGGTGGATACCTGGGATCAAAAACTTGTCCCATAGCTCAAATAATGTACGGAGAGGGCTGAAGACACAAGCGTGTCAATCTAGCTCAGAGCGTAAGGGAAAGCACAAATACAATATATGAAGAGCTCCTGATGCTCCGGAGTTCGATATTCTCACGAAAAGTATAGAAGGATGAGTTCACGTCCCCTGTTCACGCTTCATGATCAAAATGGACTCCTACAGGAGTATTTACTATAACAAGAACATTTACACCCGTATGTTCCTTGGTTGTGGCACTCGGTGAAAATGCTTCACGATAAAGAGTTGAATAAAGATCGCCAGAATGCTAGAGTTGATTGGACTTTTCGGTTCTAATGCTCTGTAGTCAATACCAACAAGACAATCAGACATGTGAACAGAAGTGCTAGATCGGTCAAGAATACTAGACAATTCTACAGTGTCATGCATCACTTGAAAGATCTGGCCACATGAGTGGACAAAGGTATTGAAGTGGAATGATGGAATCGAGGAGTTCATCAAGCATCTGAAGACCAATGTCTTTGCGTCCTTGATCATATATATGGATCGATTGCAGAATGAATTCGTATGCCGCTGGGAGGTCATGAATAACTCCATTCCAACTCCGGATATGTTGGGCAGAATGGGGAGTTCGATTGCATATACGGAATCTTCGTATGCTTGTTCTGTCTTGGAGGAAGGGAAATACGTGGATCAAAGGGGTATTCGTGTAGAATTACGAAGTGGTGGTTATGGTCAATAGTATACAGCTATATGATAACCACCATCACTGCCTAGTATCAGTGAACTCCTTCATCAAATAAAAGAGCACAAAAAGAGAAAAGAAACAAAAACCCCATGTAGATGATCCAACTTCATTTTCAGCAACCCATCAAACATCCCAGATCCCGGAAACTAATCCATCAGACAACCCGCACAAACCTCCCAACACCCCCATGGTATCGAAAACTTTTGGGGGTTGACCTGCATAGTCATATTCCTTGAAATTCTGTCTCCAGACATTACATCTCGCACACCCACACCCAACTCCGTTGTCCAGTCATGTAATCTCACATCTTTTGCCATGTCATTTTTGATCATTGTCATCCAGAGAACTCCATAGTGAGGCAAGTAATGCTGTGTGAAGGGAAGCCAAACCCCAACATTAGGAAACCTTAGCTCGTGGAAATTAGACATTTCATGTCGGATTTGGAGGAAGTTCGTGATGACGTATCCAAGTTTTCCCATACATAGTTTATGAACTTCAGAGAAGGTAACTAGGACGTTCTCACTCTCTCTTCACGTCCACATGAACGAAAAAAAGATTGAGATTCCATATCGCAGTGTTGATACCAAACCCAGATTCACGCGCAGTGTGTAGTGAAGAAGAAGAGAAGAAAAGGGGAGAAGAAATGCAGTAGAAGGGATTTATATACTTGAATCCAACGAGAAAATCTCCTCTTTCACATGTCAAAGCAAGAGGTGTGGGCAGTGACAGAACAAGAAATGGCGGTCTAAGAGAGAATTGGAAGCATGAAGCGGTCATTCGGGATTCAATTCTCAACGTGCACACGCCACATAAGCCTTTCTTTAATGATGGTACTCATAGCTCAACACTGATGTTCATCGCCTCCCACTTCTTCCCTCCTATGCACTCAAAATTCTAAAAACCAACCCATACACCACCATATTCAACTTCGTAACGTCCTCTTTTCGATCCAAAACAAGTCCTCCAACATTATCACTTCCTTGCTTTTGTTTGACTGGCTCCAGAAACATGCGTTAGCTACGAAGAACCACAAACAGACATGCACTCATCGTTGGTCATTTCTGATAACCAACAATTCCATGCTATCCCACAACCCAAATCCCTAAAAGCAGTGAAAAGAAGAAGAGCAGAAGGTGGGATAAGCGGAGGATTTTATAGAGTTGAGAGTGTAGCAGAATAAAGCGGCGAGAAGAATTCTAATTTAATACCTGGTCAAGAGTTCAAGGGACAGAGTATCACGATTGTGTGGATCGGAATTTGGGTTTGCTGATAGATGGTGATGAACGATATGAAAAAGAGGGTAGAAGGTATGCATCATCTTCATCCTCACGTCCTAAAGATCCGCACCATCATCTGTCAAAAACCCCTTTTTCTCTAATACCCACCACTGCACCAATGCCCATGTCCCCGCACAAGTAATTGATAGTGATGGGTCAACACAGCCTCAAGTCCACTCCCGCATACGCCCAAACGCCACGCATTTCCCACTGGTGTATACGGAATTGATGGACCCCATAACGCCCAGCTATTAAACGGATCTGAAGACACGATGTATCCAAACACCCAAATTTCAAGCACATATTCTCGTACTTGTCAAGTTTTCAATGATGCTTGCAGTCCCACAGTGAGAAGTAAGGAGTAAAAGAGAAGTGGGAATGAGAGTGGGAAGGGAAGGGGGTATTTATAGGCAAAAGAAAATTAGATGATTAAGTTTAAGAACCATATAACGTGATTCGTTAATAGCTACCGGTAGGTCTAGTCCAAGAAACACGGTGACAAAAGCCTACTAGTTCCGGAAGGAGGAATAACACGTGAAATTGGTAACCTGTAGCTGGCAAGGTCAAGCCTTTTACCTACGTACATACATAGCACACCCCCAGCAAGTAACCCCCCAAGGTACCAAAAAAAATAGGAAAGATGCGTCACAATGCGAACAAACCTCGAAGGGTACTAAAATGCTGCAAGTTTGAGAGAGGATGAACGCTTCAAATAGAAATATGAAGAGCCCCAGCCGCCCACATGAAGCAGGAATGGGTATCATTTGGGTAGATTAACAAATTGCCGCCGCCGCCATCAGAAATGATGTTTTGCTGATATAAAGGCAAAATATCTGCTGCAGGGTCAATGGTGTTAAGGAGGAAAATGGACAGGGTCAAAGTAGAGCCGGCCTAGCCTATGAAAGCAAGAAATCCGTTTCGTCACACAAAAGATTTTGCGCCTTAGAACGCCATTCAAAATGTCAACAGGAACCATGCAGAAATGCACAAGTAAGATGTCGATTACCGAAATCTTTACGCATCCGAAGCATTTCCATGCATATACGTCTCTCCATCTAACATTAATCGTATCCTTGAGAATGAGCAAATTACTCTCGTTCCCCAAGGCCTTGGAATCTTTCATTTGGGATTAACTCGTATCCGCCCTCTTCAGGCAGATATATCGCAGCTGCGGTAATACCGGCACCGGTGACGATGAGAAGGGCCCAGCTGATGGTGCAAAGGAACCAGGAGGTGTCGAGGTGCCAGCCTTCGAAAAAGCGTTCATCGTTATCGAAAAGGAAGGACTGTTCAATCGTTAGCTTCAAACCTCAGAAAAAAGTAAATATCTTCAGGCAAGTTATCTATGGCCAACAGTTGCCCTCCAGACAATGGGTCCCAACGTACCACCAGCGCCATCCCGACACATTGTACCACACCACCCACACCGAGCAAGGTTATGACAATCTTCCATCCGAATTTCCTACTCTGCAATCCGCTGGCTATTATAACAGCAAATGCTACCAACGCGCAGAGCTCGATGACCACGGCAAAGGACATGAAGAAGCCAATGGTGCGCCACATGCTGCAGAAAGACCACTTATCACCAACGCAGTCTTCATACTTGGGAAAGGGTGTGCAGCTGTCGGTTACGGCGGAGCAGCGGCTATGGAGACCGTAGGATAGGGTGCGTTTCTCGGCCTGTAAAGAAAGGGTCAGTATGAAATGTGTAGGTAGAGTAAAACAGGTGGTTTGTAAGATGCGCTCTTGTCGACAAGGGAATGAGGGTGGGAAAGGTGTTAATAGTGTTAAAGAATTGATCATACCGGACTATAGCTCAACCATCTCGGGAGTACGATACTTGCTATTGTCATAGCAGTAGCTATATGCAGATGTGAGAAAGCTGTCGACCAAGTGCTACCAGGTGCAAAACATACAGGCAATTGTGAGCCAGAGGCCAATGCCATAGACGTATCTCCTGGTCATGGCTGTTTATGCTGGTGCCTTGGGGTCGTAAAGCTCCGGGGAAGGATGAGGACGGATGAGAAGATCGGTTGTGCGAGGGAGAGAGGAAGAGAGGAATGCGGGGCGATGTTTCACGACGTGAGGCGACGAGAACAGGTAGGAAGGATATCAAGACAAAAACTTCGTCTGGACAAGCTACATAAGCTCCGAACCTTGGAAGAGTTAGGACTCGGTTCCCTTGAGCTGAGTGTCGCTCTCCGCGGCTACCAGAATCCTGCAGGACGCTAGGGAGACTGGTATGTATCACGCCTAAAGCTCGGTAGGTATGGTATGTATATTATGGAGAAGGAGAGAGGGGGAGGGTGAGGGGGAGGGTGTGGGTGCAGGCGTGCAGGCGTGCAGGTTTGTTGAGAGGGAGGTTGGTGAAAGGGCGAAGGCGAGGCGGGCTGGAGGAACAGACAGGCAGGGTGGTGCCCTGGTGGAGTGGGTGGTTAGTAGTACATGTGTGCATGGATGGACAAGTGTGAGAATTGGCAATGATGCATGATGCACACCTGATGGCAGCTGTGGGAAGGTGACGAGGGCCGACTTACACCGCTTTAGGCAGCGGCAACCCCCCTCCCCATGCGCAATGACGATCCTTGTCGCAAGCCCTCGCCGGCCGTTTTCTTGGCGAGCTAGAGTGGTTGGAGCTTGGTATTCGGGAGAGCTGGAGAGCTGGAGAGCTGGCTGGGAGGCCTGTGCCTGCTTGCTTGTCCACTGTTATCGCAGGTATATATCCAACCTTGCATGCGACCCGCCCAGGAGAAAGATAACGGCGTTGTCATATATTACTTCCTCCATTCATACCGCTCACTCTGTCACCCACATGATCCAATCTTCGAAGAAGCTCCAAAGGCCACGGCCATAAGTTTGATGTACATGTACCTAGCTAAGGTAAAACAAGAAATGATGACGGAGCAAAAATAACCTGCACATACCCAACCTGCCCCAGCTGTCCAGGTGGAATCGCAGATCCAATCCATGGTAATTTGGCCTGCCCTTCACCTTCACCGCCTCCGATGCGAATCACGATGAACCCTCCGTGGTGGCATCGCTCTATTTATTTGACTTTCCGTGCAACCAACTTCTTGACCATGGCGACACCCCTCTTTTCGAGTCCAAGCTCCCATTTCGAAGCTTTGCAAACCGATCGCGACATCTCTTGTCCACCCAAGATTCTCTCCCCGGCAAATGCAAACAAGCACTGCATGCAGTCAGACGGCCGGCCTTCTCTGGTCTCGCTTGCATCGTTATCTCTCTCCAGATTCCACCCAAGCCCACGTGAAACCGTATCACACTCGGTGCAACTCTCACTTTGCTTTTTCGACCTGTAAGCCCGCTCCAACCGCCATGCTTCGCCTTTCCTGGGTCATCCTCGGTCATGGTGGGATGGGAATCTTGACAATCTCCATTGTTACTAAGCGTAGATTCGTTCCACACCTACCATTGATTCATTGGCTGATTTGGACGACCTGTGACTTTTTTGGTGGCTGATACTTCTTCAAATTTTCTATGCAATCCCCACGTCTTAATCAAAGATATCTTTCACTCGAGAATACTAAAGTAGAAGAGACGATTGTAGATCGACAATACATAAGTTGATAAAGTTGACATCAAAATAATCTCCCCCCTCCCCTCCCCCCCTGAAATATCTACTCCTCACGCTTGCTCTAATATACAGTATATACAAATCTATAATTGTACAAAAAGGAGGCATGGTCTTCCATCAAATCGTAAATCTGTACAGGCTTAATGGTAATCCAAAAAAGACTACCCTGGTTAGAATAAAAAGTCCCCGGGCTTCCTTTGCAGTTTTGGCTTCTTCAGAAACTCATAACAAAGCACAGCGGAGGCAACACTGACGTTAAGACTATCAACCCCTATTTCATCCTCCCTACCGGCCGGAATCCCCGCCTTGTAGTGAGCCTTGGCCGCAACCGTGCCCTTGATTCCAGTTCCCTCTCCGCCTATCACGAGGATAGTAGGGTGAATGACAAGAGGATAATGCTCGTAGACAGGTTTGTTACTCCGTGCATAGTTAAACACTACCGATGAAGGATAGTCGTCCGATCCCGAAGACCTAGGAGATGCTATAACAGATGCTGGTTTGCTTGGTGTAGGCACCATATCACCCACATAGATTCTCCAGCCCTGTAAGGAACTTTTTGTAAAGAAAGTGGGGGGGTCCGCAACCGAAAATATAGGAATGGCTTCTGCAGCTCCTGCGGAAGCCTTGAAGGCTACTGGGCTCAAGGAAGCGCATCCTCGAGTGGGGAGAACAATGGCATCAACGCCGAGAAAGTACGCCGAACGGACAAGAGCACCCAAGTTGCCTTCGTCTAGGATGCCGTCGGCATATAAGATCATCGGATATCGCCAGCCATTCGACTTGTACGAATATTGCTCCCTTGTACCGTTCACAAGACGATCCTCTTTGCTTTGTTTGTCTAAAGTAATTTTGAAGGATCCCCTTTCTATGGAGGAAATACCCATAGATATAATCGGCGGCTTGGGTAGTGGTGACGTTTCTAGTAAGAAGCCGTTATGCGGTCTTCCCCCCACTAATTTATCTACAATGGGTAGCCACGTGTCAGGGATTTCACGAATCTTGAACTTTGGCTGGGCATCTATTAACTTGTTGGCCCGTATTCGAAGCGCAGTGTATTTGTCGTTGGCTTTCGCCCTTGGAAGCAAGTATAGGTTGTAAAATTGTCGACGACCCGACTTCAGCGCCGCGAGAACTGGTTGAAAGCCATAAAGAAATTCAGAAGCTGCAGTGGTGTATCGAATTCCCCTAGGCGGCCTTGATAAGGCTCGGTCGCTTGGTTCCGATCTAGACACATCCATGCTGCGTTCTATTTCTCGAGTCCTTGATCGAATTGTCCTTCCTTCTTCCTTATTAGGAAGTGTCTCTTCTCTATCGGAAAATATCTCTTCCCTTTCAGATGGCATCTCTTCACGTTGAGGGCTATACCGTAAATGTGTAGGCGTATGATGAAGTGGAATCTTTGGACGAATTGATTTCCTAGCTCTCAAGGTATCGCGTTCTGTGCCCCTCTTTCTCCTGCTCTTGCTCTGAAAACTATCCTCTGTTGGGAACTCATCGCCAGCTGATGGCACATATCTTTCGCCCAATCTCTGCTCAAAACGGGAAGAAGACTCGCGGATGCCTCGATGAATTGCGGAGTTTATCGATATGGGACGACAGTAGTATTGAGCATACGATCGATTAGGGGCTCGGAGAATTGTCCTAAGGAGAGGCTGTGCTCCTATCATGACTGTGGACGAAAGAGCGTTGCTTTGCTTGAAAATGTCGGAGGCGAACGGCGATTTATGGTGGCATGTCCAAATAAATTATGCGCACGGACCACCGGCCCTCCAGGTCGCGTATTCCGTAGCGTTTCGCGTCATCCCGTCTTCCCTCCGTCTTCACGCTCCGACGATATTTCCACACCACTATCCAGGTTGCTTGCGGTAAAGATCAAGATGTGATTAGATTCTGTAAGTACACAACAAAGTATGTTGGGCAAATGCTAATCATTATCCCTCCAGCTCCTGGAATAATTCGTATCGAATGATCGCGTCCCTCCGACGTCCTAGGTGTTGGTATTCTACCTTCGATTGCCATTCCCACCGTTCTTTTTCGTAGATATAAGAGCCGTTATTCATATAGAGTCGCGCGAGTATTGGGTTAGAAATAATGGACAGCGACGACGACCTGGCAACGGGCAACGACCTCATTTCATCTTTCAAGAGGACGTCCAAGACACACCAGCCAACAACTAAGAGAACAAGGGGATCAATATCCCCTGGAATGTTCATTTCGGATGACAGCTCTGCATCTGAGGCACCGTCCAGAAATGTTCCCTCTCACTTCAATACGGCCGACGCCCGTCAAATGGTCGCCGTTGTGAACCATCCCGTCCGCGATCGGAGCGAGTATGTGCGAATAGAGGTCAAAGATGCTGGTGTAGATGAGGTTCTTGGTGAAACTGACGATGAAGACGGCGGCCTACAATATGAAATACGTTTGACGGATGGCCGCGTCCGTATGGTACGTTTTACTAGCATTTCATTCACCGTCGTCCATATCAACATTCTCTCACGTATTCACCTATTTACCTAAAAATCACCTACTATTCTAAATCGCCACCAACCCAACACTTCACTCGTACCCATTCTTCTTCTCACCCTCCGACCTTCTGTTTAACACTCTCCTTCCCACCAACATTACCAACTGTAATTTGCCTCTGCATTTCACTTTACACTTTCAGTACATTGACTATTACGTGTTCAGGTTAGCTTCGAGCAACTACTGACCGTAGAGAACGGACCTGAAGCTCTAGAACAATTCCAACAAGAGGCGTCTTCAAGTGACGAACAAAGCCGCGCTTCGACGCACAAAGCGCGGAAACCAGACATGAAACTACGACCTAATATAAAACGTGCAGACCGGAGCGGATATATCGATTTCAGCAACATAAATTTAGACTCCGACGAAGATGACATCTCGATTACGCCTCCGAAACCACGCCAAACCCGCCTCACGCAGCTACGAGATAGATCAGACAGCAGACCATCAAGACCACGCCGGAGCGCTGCCTCCTCAGCCATCACCGTCTCTTCAACCGATAGCTCTGATGAAGGGCGAACTCGCCGAAGCAAGCGAAATGCTCGACAGCAGACGTCGCTTCGTCGCTCTGGCCGAAAGAGGTCCTCGCCAGAAGATGACGACGACGATGATGATTCTTCGAGTAGCAGGGATATTCTTCGATCCGACATCATATCACACACATCCAAGAGGAAGCGACTTGGTCGTCCTGCACAGAGAGCCTTCGAAAAACCTCATCGCGCAGGCGTTCGACAATCCGTGCGTTCCACAAGAACTCAGAGAAACATGAAGGAAGCCGACATTGGAGATATCTATCGGTCAGATTCCGAGCCGACACCCGCCAGCGCTCCAAAGGTCATTGGCATGAGAGAGATCTTCCAAACTCTTCCCCGTGGCAATCTCTTCCGATCTCGACATTATGAAGGATGTGACACGTGTGGGCAAGGACCAAATATCGCACCACTTGTCTACTGCCAAGGTTGTTCCCTTACCTATCATAAAAACTGTCTTGGGCACCGGACCAATCGGGAACATTTGGTAACGAAGATTGGCGATGAAGATTTCGTGCTACAGTGCAGACGTTGTCTTAATGTTGCTCGGACCAAGGATCCTTGTGCGCCAGATCTATCCAAATGTCAGGATTGTAGTCGCACAAATCCTTCTTGCAAGGCTTTCAAAAAGCGAAAGACACCACAACAAGAACAGAAGGAACGAGAGGATAACAACGGAGTCGACCCTATTACGTACGTTCCCCGCGACCTAATCAACAATACCAAGAATGTTCTCTTCCGTTGCACCATGTGCTATCGAGGCTTCCATTATCACCATCTTCCCGCGCTCTCTCCTTATTCAATGGACATTGTTCACGACGAAGAGGAAACTGCAGACGAACGCTTTCAAGAATATTCAAAGCACTGGAAGTGTAAAGAATGCGAGGAAGTGAAGAATCGTAAGGTAGCTACAATCATAGCGTGGAGGCCGTCAGATGTTGATAATTACATTCCTGGCACTTCATGTGAGCGACTAAACGAAGATGAAAAGCAGTACCTCCTGAAATGGGAGAAGCAGTCCTACTTTCGAGCGTCTTGGCATTCTGGATCCTGGACCTGGGGGGTAACTGCACCAGCAATGCGTAAGGCATTCAATAAGAGAGAAACTGGCCCAAAAATGAGGACCGAGGATGCTGTACCAGAAGAGTTTCTCCGTATTGATATTGTCCTCAGCGTCAGGTTTACTAGCATTGTGGAGGTAAAGAGCGAGGAGATTGACAAAGCACGCATCAAGGAGGTTGACGAGGCTCTTATCAAATACAAGGGTCTCGGATATGAGGATGCTGTTTGGGAGAAGGTCCCTACCTCCGAAGATGGAGACCGATGGCTCGACTTTGTGACCGCATACAACGATTGGGTTGCTGGAAGATACGTCAAGGTCCCCAAACCATCTCACCTCAAAGTCCGATTGGACAAGGTTCGAGGCAGAGCTTTCGCTACGCTCGAGAAACAAAAGCAGCCAGACAGTCTTGTCGGTGGCGAGTTGATGAAGTACCAGATTGAGGGCCTGAATTGGCTTTACTACCAATGGTACTCCCAAAAGAACGGTATTCTGGCGGATGAGATGGGCCTTGGAAAGACCATTCAGGTCATTGGCTTCATGGCGACACTGATCCAAGATCACAATGCCTTCCCGTTCCTGGTTGTTGTTCCCAATTCAACCTGCGCCAACTGGCGTCGCGAGATCAAACAATGGGTGCCATCCCTTCGTGTTGTCACTTTCTTCGGCTCTGCGCAGGCTCGAGACATGGCATATAAATACGAAATGTTTCCCGAAGGTAGCAAGGATCTGCGTTGCCATATCGTAGTAACTTCATACGAAGCTGCTGCAGATGACAGTTGCAAAAAGGTCTTCCGGAGCGTGTCTTGGGCAGGCCTAATCGTTGATGAAGGCCAACGTTTAAAGAACGACAAAAGCCAGTTGTATACAGCACTGAACGCCGTTCGAGCGCCTTTCCGACTCCTCCTGACTGGAACGCCTCTGCAGAACAATGCGAGGGAACTTTTCAATCTCCTTCAATTCCTAGACGACTCGATCAACGCTGCCGAGCTCGAAGAAAAGTACGCAGAGATGACAACAGAGAACGTTAAAGAGTTGCACGACCAAATCAGGCCATTCATTCTGCGACGAACAAAAGCTCAGGTGTTGACGTTCCTCCCTCCACTCGCACAGATCATTGTTCCTATTTCAATGAGCACCTTGCAAAAAACTCTATACAGATCTATTTTGGCCAAGAACCCGGAGCTCTTAAAGGCACTCTTTACTACTACGAGCAAGACACTCAAGCAACAAGAGCGGGCAAACCTGAGCAACATCCTTATGCAGCTACGCAAATGTCTGTGTCACCCGTTTGTCTACAGCCGCGAAATTGAGGAGCGAACCGAGATCGCTGCTGTGTCCCATCGGAATCTGGTCGAAGCCTCGGCCAAGTTGCATTTGCTCGAGCTTCTACTACCTAAGCTTCAAGAGAGGGGTCATCGTGTCTTGATCTTTAGTCAGTTCTTAGACATGCTTAGCATCATCGAAGATTTCCTTGACGGTATGGAACTGGCTTATCAACGGCTTGATGGAACCATGGGTTCGCTGGAGAAACAGAAGCGGATCGATCAATTCAATACCCCGGGCTCGCCGTTGTTTGCTTTTCTTCTATCGACTCGTGCAGGTGGTGTAGGTATTAACCTTGCCACTGCAGACACCGTTATCATTCTTGACCCCGATTTCAACCCTCATCAGGATATTCAAGCGGTTTCTCGGGCACATCGTATCGGCCAGAAGAAGAAGGTCCTATGCTTCCAATTGATGACCCGAAGCAGCGTAGAAGAAAAGATCATCCAAATAGGAAGAAAAAAGATGGCGCTGGATCACGTTGTCGTGGAGCAGCTAGATGCTGATGACATTGATGACCAAGATGTGGAATCAATCCTGAAGCATGGTGCTGCGGAATTGTTCAAAGATGACAATGCCGATCATGATATACGCTATGACGATGGGTCTATTGACAAACTGTTAGATCGTAGTCAAATTGAAAATACTAAAACTGGTGGCGATGACTCCGCGGAGTCGCAGTTTAGCTTTGCCAGGGTGTGGGCTAACGACCAAGGCACACTTGAAGATTCCCTTGAACCTTCTGAAGAAGAAGCAGCTCCCGATCCCGGAGTATGGGACAAGATTCTAAAGGAGCGACAGGCTGCCGCCGCCGCTGAAGCTTTGGCTCGGGCAGAAGCTCTTGGGAGGGGAAAGCGGTCTCGAATGGTAAGAACAATTCTACTACTTATTCTTTTGTTTCAGCTAACATGGTTACTAGAATGTTGACTACAACCTCAACGAAAAGGATGTTGGTGGTGTGTCACCTATGAAACCAGAACGTCGCCGTCGTCGCAACGATGACAGCGATACAGATTTCCAAGCTGAACAGAGCGAGGACGAACCCAGTGCTGATGAAGCAGGAGAAGATGTAAACCCGCAAGAGTTAGTAAATCAGGATAAGAGTCGACAGAAGGGCACCTTGGCAGGGGCCATTATCCCGCCAGGAGCCAAAGACGCAGGTCAGCAAAACAAAATTTTCTTAAGTCAGCCCGAACCGTCACCAAGCACGAAATCATCTCCCAGACGAAAGCCTACCAAACCAAAGGTGGAAGGACATAAAGAAGGAACCTTTTCTGTTCCCATCGACCTTACGTCGACAACCCTTTCTCCGCCATCTCCTGATCATGGTCTTTCCTTTCCTCCCAACACTGCCCTTCAAAATCAATATGTTAACGCCTCAGACACAGTAAAACCTTTCCGGCGCAGCCAAATTCCCGAGCGCGCTCCATTCGACCATACCAACCCCACCTTGGCCTACCTTTCAGATCCACATAACTTACCGATTTGCCCTGCCTGTCATGCGCAGCATCCACGTGGTGCATGTTCATTGAAATTATCCGGCGTAGAGCATTGCGGCTTATGTGGGCTTGCTCACTTCGGCCATGCTCGGACTTGTCCCCATATCAACTCAGAAACCCAAGTACGAGATATGCTCGAGGCTTTGAAGAATTCACCCGAACCTCGACATCTCGTCGATGCTGCGGTCAAATACCTCCGTGGTGTAAAGGGTACAATCGTTCAAAAGAAAAAGAAAGATAGGGAAAAGGCTATGGGTATAACCCACGCTCCGCAAACCCGGGTCCCTGTCCCAATTGCAAATCACCATGATCAGCAGCATCAACAACAACAACAACAATCTCTTACCCATAGCGGCGGGGATATCGGAGGTATTGGCCCATCTCATCATCATCTGCTGCTGCTGCAGCAATTACGTAACGGCCAGAATGGTGTGCAAAGATCCGTTGAAGATTCAGTAGTCGAGAGTGCCTTGCTCGGATATTTGGGGAGATAACAGAACCTAACAAGCACCATCCGGGACAAGCTGGCTAGTGGGTATCAATGTCGCCCTGGCAAGGATTAAGAATGCTCGTCGATTTTCCTACTTCGGCTCAATTCACAATATCACTGGAACTTTCTTCTTTCTCTACATGTCGGATTATTTTCATTAGCGTGGCTACTGTCAGTATGAAGGGCGATTTTATAGGCGGGAGGGTTTTCGCATGGATGGTCAATAGCATTGGGTGGTTGACAGCAGGTATCGGGCAAGTTATCGCCGAAGTTCAACAATCCATTCACCGGTCTGAATTCAGACATAATATAGAGTAGATTTACACCAAGGAAAAGGGACGTTATGGGTTTTCTAGTACGGCTCAAGAATGAGCTGGCTAGCAGAATTCGAAGATCCTTTCAACGATTGTGTCCAATGTTCTTCATTTATCCATGATTTTGGTTGCTGCTGATAAGAAGCAAGAAGGTTGCACTCAGTAGGTTATTATTTACTAGAATGCATTACCAATGCGTCTACGACCATGGGGGAAAAACCTCCATATTTCCAAGGTAGTACAATACCGCCAACGGAACATCGCGTCCCTATCTGCTTATCGCTAGAGCTAGCACATGAGTCGTGAGCAATGGCCTCCTTCTTAGCTGACTACTTGGTATATAACCAACCGCGATCCTCTTGGGCTTTTATAACACATAAGGCAAAAGAAAGTCCAGACAATCCAGGCATTCATCTCCAATGTAGTACCACACGTGGCAGCACTGATCAAGAAGAGGGTCGAGCGCGAACAACTAGGGGGCCAGATCCAACATGGGTTTGGATAAGTTAGCGGAAGGTTAATTAGACGACTCATCACACAAGTTACACTTATCATCAAGCATTACAGTACTCAGGGAATTTTTTGGTATGATTTTAGGTTGATATATAAACTACAGAAGACATGGGCATAGACAATTGGGGAAAACCGTGTTTGCAATCATGGTACATGTATAAGTCGCCGGTGCCGCTGGTGTATGAAAAAGCCTTGCCTGGAAAATACAAGACTAAAATTGAGAAGATCATAATCGAATAGATGGCAGCAGAGAGATAGAGGGAAAAAGATAAAATTAAAGCCCAACTGGCAGTAGAAGAATGCACTGTCGATCCCAACAAGGTGAAAGAGTTGCTTTCTCAAGCAACGGATCCAGACTCCGAAATGGAGAATGCTCCTTCTTTTATCCAGAGGGTAAACTCAAACTCAAAATCGTCCGTGGATGCAAGCTTTCGTCAGCCTAGAGAATAAGAACGGAATTGTCAGAGATTTCTGACTATGAGAAGGGAGAAAAGAAAAACGGCGTATCATACAAAAGGCATGATACAAACTTTCTTGTAGTAGACGTTGTTGAAAGTGGAATATAAATGTAGAGATGCGCCTTACTAAATTTGCATGGTGGCCAGTTGATCCATATTTGGTCGAGAGTGAAGAAGAGAAAGGAAAGAGAGAACAGAGGCAAAACAAATTCCAGTGGCTCCAGGAGGTGGGTATAATTGGGGATGTTCCGTCCATATTATCAATCTTTTGGGTATTAGAGCCTTGTGGTGTCGGGTTGCGTTGCGGAGAAGTTGGATGATGACAAGGATCCTTACCAAATAAGTCATTTGTATGACAGTATACAGTGTAAGAAAACAATCGCAATGACAACAACCACTTATGTGGATACAACGTCGCAAACATGAGTGGGTTTCGCCTCCAGAGGATTCGCGGCGAGGACGAAGTTATGTTGTTGTGTTGCGCGCCAGCTAGGGTTTCTGAATGGCACCCTTTGCGGAGACACGAGAGACGGCGGCAGTGTTGTTCTTGACCTTCTTTGGGAGCTGAGGCAAGAATTCGATGTTGGGAAGCTGGCTACATTCACCGGTTTCCTGGAAGCGACGCAACAAATCGACTGTGGCAGCGACCTGGGTCTTGGTCTTTCCGTTGCCGAGATGGCCGCCTTGATATAGTTGACGAAGGACGAGGACAGGAGTCTTGGTGCCTTTGGAGTCGACTTCAGCAGCATCGGCAGCTTTTCCAGCAGCAACAACGGCACTCTCACTAAAGGTGTGAGTCGAAGCCATGAAGCTGAAAAGACGATCTTTCTCGGACTTCTTCAGCTGTACATTATACGTTGTTCCGGGGTGCTCATTCTCAATGGTGTCTAGCTGGCCTTTGATCAAGCTGCATTTCTTTAGCTGCCATTTGCCCTTCTGGTAGGTCGCGCGCTGGTAGTGCTTGCGGCAGACCAACGGCCAAGAAGAAATGGCGCGTGTACAAGCTTTGTTGCGACCAAAATGATCGGAGATCGTCTTACGGGACAGAGCAAGCGTGTACTGGCCAGTCTTGCAACGGTTGAATGCGTCGTGGCAGCATTCAAACTGGCGAGGTGGGCTTGTGCCCGCGGTCGACTGCTTTGGGGTGGAGGCTGCAGACATGGTTGAGTCAGGAACGTCAGGAGAATGGTGTTCTTGAGTTGTGGCTTGTTGGTTGGTGACTGAGAGACGAGCGGATGGTGATGCTGCTGTTTGCACTTGAGATTCGTCGATTGAAGTGCAAGGTGATGGAGTAGAAGCCGGCGAAGGTAATTTATGAGGAGTGAGGGCCACGGGTGGTAGCTGCGTGGGCTTGGCAGGCGTATTGTTAGCAGCCTGATCGGAGGGCGCGGCGTCTGTCGGATGGATTAAAATGCTCGATAGACTCATTGCGCGCGAAATTCTCCTCTCCTTTTCATCGGCCGCACGCTCAGGGCGAGGGGCTGGTACCTGCACAGCCTCTCCGTTCGATATTGGAGATGCAGGAGCATCTTGGTTGAGGTTGATCGCAGCAAAGTCGCTCATTTTAGTTACTGGTATTGTGTTCTGTTGTGGTAAATATTGTTCAATAGGCTTCTGATGTACAATAGGAGTCGGCGCAGCCGGTTCGAAGTTCTTGACTGTGCAGAAAAGATGACACTGGGAGTGGTTAAAGATGAGGAAAAGAATATTTCAGGTTGAGTTGAACGTTCTTTTGAAGGCTTTTTATATTTTTGTCCACGCCATGTGTTGGTGAAGGCGGCCTAGTCTCTTTGGTCATGCGTTGTGTTGTTATCATGTCAAATGTAAATTTTGGCATGAATGACAGCGGATGCGGTCAGATCCCAGCTGGCACATCATCGTTGAACACATTCACATGCTCTTGAGACCATCATAATGTAAGTCCCGTCCCTTTCCTCTTTAGTTTTGGACCCTGGTTCTGTCTCACTAGAGCAGAAAACAGGCGTGAATGCTCTCAAGTTTTGTCTTTTGACTGCCATTAACGAATAAGTCGGTCTACAGCCACAACATTGATTGGACGCGAACCTTGATATTGTCGTTCGAATTTTAGCGCCCACGTGGGAGACAACGATAAAAGTCTCCGGAACGTGATTAGCCCAATGTCACGGGCAACCATGCTGCTCTAACACCGCCTCACTGCCACATCGGTCGGTGAATGTGACCAGGCACGTGCTAGTGAATGCCAGCTAGTTACTGAACATTCCCGAAACCGACGCCCCATTCGAATATCGCTTTTGCCAGCTGTGTATGTTGTTGGCGGCTCCAAAATAATACATATCCCAGAATTCACAACATGGAATGTGTGATCCTAAATCGTCATTTCGGCTTGCTGGCGCGGTTGTCTGCAATTCTCTCTGACAATGAGCTGTAGGCTTTTTTTCTAGCACCACTGAACATCATTTCGGATTCTGCCCCTCTCAATTTCCAACTATGTGCAGGAACCGCATGCAGTCAACTAGGACGAACTGGCCCTACAGCTGATATGGCGATAACTTCAGAGGAGTCCCCCACCTCGGTCGACACTGTGTCCGCGACGTTTTGATCCTAAGAACGAAGTAGATGGTTCCGTATACGGGTGTACCAAGGACAACATCAAGCAGGTATTCATCACTCCTCTAAACGATACATAAAAAATGAGAGATCGGTTGTCATGGACTGGCTGACGGTCCACTTGTGTCGTTCGCGGTCCGGAATAAGGATGGTGTGACAGATTCATATATATAATATCTTCTTTGGTCGTATAGGTCTTGCTATCGTGTAGAGCACGACATACTTCGCCTTTCAATTGATCGGCCTTTGGATGAAGTGATGCATCTGCATGAACACCAAATATTCGACTCAGCCGCAGAGCCATACTCAAAATAGAAGGATGGAGCCCTCCAAAATCGAAGACAAAATAAGCAGAAAATTTGTGTGAGTAGAAAGCGAGAAGGTTCATTAACACAAGGCACGGGCAGCGTAGACACAATAGTGGACCAAGAGATAGAACTGACACGATATAGGAAACAAGCCGAGTAAACCTATGATACACAAATGTCAGTAAGCGGCCACGAATAATAAGGGACTTACTTCCCAGAGATAGTGGCTTCTTAAGCAGTGTGCAAACGAAGCAGCTCCTGCGAACCAACGCATTAGACAGGCCACGCCAAGTTGCAGAGATCCGTTCGGTATCTGCTCACTTGGACACGGTTCGAAGCGTTAGCCGGCTTGGAATATCGTCGTCGTCGTGTGCAGCAGTCGAGGGTTGAGGTGAGGGTTGGCTAGACATGGATGGGTCAAACAACGGTAGAACATGGCAAGCGACGCGCTAAGCATACTACATTCATTCAACATGAGATCATCTTCCATCGCCGACACTCCAAAATGCTAACTGATGGGAGCAATGCAATGCAATACAATGGAAAGAGACCGGCTCTTACCTAGGCTTTGGCATAGACACCATCCCAACCATCAGCATAACCATCGCCGTCATCGTCGTCGTCCGCGTCTCGGCCCCTGTTGCGTCAAGTAGAATACCGCTGCGACCGGGCGAAGAGGGTACTTCGGCATCAAATGCATCCGACTCGTTGACCTCGATTGCAGGGACCGCGAAAGCAGAGAGCATAGACGCTGTCCAGTGGATTCTCTTGATGAATGAATTAAGAGAGCTTTCTACCACGAGGTTAGTGATTTGATAAAGATTTTGTAGTCATCATGTTTGACACGGTTTGCCTTGCTCTTAAACGCGTCCCGTCCGTACGAAGGCATGACGTGTAAACAACTACCTAGGCACTTTGAGAGGTCGACTTAGATACGCAGGATGCAAACAACTAGCACTTTGATGGAGGGTTTGTGAGAAATCCGAGTGGCCATCGCTCCACCAAGGAGTGTACGATCCAAAGTGGTGGAGTGGTAGAATGCACTGCATTGCCTAGGTGGTGCACTGCAGGCGATGCTGAGTCAGCCGTTATCCTATTGTTGATGAATGCTGGGCAACCCCGGAACCACCGACGATACGATACATAATCGCCCAACCTCCGAACATCAACGTCAACGTCAACCTTGGCACATGAACGGCAAACCCCCATTCCTTATATATAAATATTCATATAACACTCTTCATCCTTGGAATCTCTACCATTTTCCGCCGCGCTCTTCTACGCCGCATTCCCTTGATTCTCCCTCACACTAGACAGAAAGGATGCGCACATCGTCCACAGCACATCTCTAGGCTTCATTTATAATCCACCTTCGACCTGAATACATGCAACCCTGGTTCTGGATCGAACACCCGGTCTGACGTCTCGATGACGCGTTTCCCTATCAGATTAACCTATTGAAGCGCCGAAGTCTACCGTCTTTGCAAACTCGTTTATACACGCCCAAGCTCGCAAGGCTGTCGTTCACCGCTCAGCCTTTGCACCTGAATTTCAGTCTGCATCTGACCTCCAACGCTTATTTATCATGATAAAAAGTGCTGATTAATCTTTCTTTGGTGGTATCGAGTATCGATTCCTAAGTTCCAGTCGGTGAATTACAGAATGCCTGATCATGATCATTTTAAGATCCCAAAGCGGGGATCCAAGGCAATTCCTATTAAAGCGCCTAGTTCTTCTGACACCGGAGAACCATCTGCATTGATCAAGGAACCAATCACGTCTTCCAGTCAAAAAGAAGACCCAGACCTGTTTATCCAAGCCTCAAATCTATCTTCCCAGCCCTTGGACGATAACCAAAACGAACACGATGATTGGACCTACGATGTTTACGCAAGTCCCTATATACCACAAGCGTTTAAACTCATCAACTTAGAGCCAGCTCACGTCGTTACTACGGAAGCCAAACATGAACTCAATTACCAAGCATATATTTCAACTTTTGCGGGAAGCAACTTTCTTCTTAAGCGTTCGCTACCTGCGGCGAGGCAACAATATGGTAACGCTCCTCCAAATGAGTTGACCAAAGATTCGTATTATGACTTCCTTCATCATCACTACACCATCGAACTCAATGCGCGGCAACAAGAGAATGAGAATTACACCCTCTACAATGTGCCTCTGAGCTTCGATCGAGAACGAGACTTGTTCTTTCTAGTTGTACCCGGCTTACTCGATGATGTTCCACGTGTTGAGATGGGTGATGTTGTCCAGCTCCGGCAATTACGATTGGATTTCGACATGCAGCCATTGCATATGGACTGGTGGGTACGTTCAGGTGGGCGTAACTATGGGCCATGTCCGGCTTTCACGGGATACCAGCACAATGCCTCAGTATGGGGGATCGACCGTAAAAACGAGAAGTTATACCTCCGAGTGAATGGGCTTTCACATGACATGATGCAAGTCAATGCGATCTTTCCCCTCCACCATCGACGTATTCAGTCCGTGTGGAACAGTCTTGCGCGAGTTCAAGAACATCTTCATTCTTCCAAAACTCAACCCAAACAGCATGAACACACGCAACTGAATGGCAACTCTGTGGAAAGTATTGAGAACACAAGTCTTAGAATCAACACGGGTGGCTTCAGCGACTGGATTCGCCGAATGCTCTTCCCAAACCAATCAGACTCATTGATGCAAACAATTCTTAATTCCATCGCATATCAACGAGGATTGTTCGACCCAAAACTTAATTTCGAGCAACTTAAAGCTGTTGACACCATTTCAAAGAACGAGTATGGAGTCCTGCCGTTTCTAATATCAGGCCCACCTGGCACAGGCAAAACCAAAACATTGGTGGAAACCGCCATGCAGCTCCTCAACACGACCGACACGAACCATATATTGATTTGTGCACCCTCAGATCCCGCTGCAGATGTGCTTGCTTTACGTTTAAAGCAGTACTTGAAGCCACAACAACTTTTGCGCCTGCATTCAGCTTCCAGGACGATCCCCGAGGTACCGGGTGCGCTCCTTCCTTACAGTTACATTGAAAATGACATGTTTAATCTTCCGCCAATGCCTCAGATGATGCGATATAATATCGTCGTTACTTCATGTCGAGATGCAGCCATCCTGTTTGATGCTCGACTTACGAACGAGGATCTCTACCAACTTGAACTAGAACTTTTCAAAGCTTTGTATCCTGATACTGAGATATCAAGGCATCCGAAGCTCCATTGGGGGGCACTTCTCATAGACGAAGCTGCCCAAGCTACAGAACCTGAAGCTATAATACCACTGTCAGTGATTGCTCCACCACTAACCAACCCTGTCTCCTCATGTCAAAAACCTCAGTTCATCATGGCAGGCGACGAAAACCAGCTTGGGCCACGAATATCTTCCGGAGATCCTATAATAGCTACCTCTCTTTTCGAACGACTATTCACGAGCCCTTTCTATAGCTCCCATCCACTATCTAGGAATAAGAGCAAATCTTATAGCACGCCCCCCGTGCTTACAAGAGACATGCTACCAATGCCATATCCTCCGTTCGTGAACTTGATTCGCAACTATCGTTCCCATCCGGCTATTCTTAACGTTCCTTCCTCACTGTTTTACAATGAGACTTTAATCCCAGAAGCAACAGAACCAATAACCTCACCGCTGTTAAACTGGAGCGGCTGGTGCGGTCGCAAATGGCCTGTTCTCTTCCAAATCAATACAAGCAAAGACGACATCGAGCGTGACGGTGGCGGCTGGTTCAACAAATCGGAAGCACATTCTGCTTGTGAGGTTGCCGTATCCATAATCCGTGAGACAGGCGTACAGCAGAAAGACGTTTGTATCATGAGTCCTTTTAGTGCACAAGTGAAAATACTCCGAAACCTAATGCGGGCTCGTTACGGACTCTGGGAGGTCAATATCGGACCGTTAGGGGCGTTTCAGGGACTAGAGAGCAGAGTTGTAATCATTGCTACGACTAGATCTCGAGCTCGCTTCTTAGCCGATGATGCAACGAGGAATCTCGGTATCGTCGGTCAGCCGAGACGTATGAATGTTGCTGTCACTCGCGCCAAGGAGGCACTCATCGTTCTTGGGAATCCCGATGTTCTCTCTTTAGATCCATCGTGGAATTCTTTTATGGCCATGTGTCAACGAAATGGCCTATGGAAAGGTGAAGGTGGTAATACGAAAGAATTAACCAAGTTTGTGGGGCGAGTAGGGTTACTAGAAAAGGCCTTGGTCAATAAAGAGGATGAATTTAGGAATGCGGAGTGTAAGGCTTTAGGCAGTGCTGTTAGACTTGATAATGAGATGTGGAATGTGGGACTGGAAGCCGTATTAGGAGATGAGGAATATGAAACGAACGACGGCGAGGGCAAGGGCAGCGAGGATGAAAGTGGGGCAGATGATGAATGCAATGATGAAGAAGACGATATGTGACTGGGATGGGACTAAGGTTTACGATCTGATTTGGTTTACAGTTTTTGGATTCCGCCTTGAAGCTTGAAGCCTGTGCTATTTGATATTCTGCTAAACTTTTGACGACACGCAATTTCTATATATTTTCCCAAAGATCTCATTCTCATGCATATCCCCGTCGCTTGTATATTACATTCTTCAAACGTTTAGATCGCAACAGCTATTCCGAAAAGAACGAATAAGGCAGCACTATCGAGCTTCCAGGTATGAGAGAACATGACAGTGTTTAGGTTTGAGACATCATAGTCCTTGGAAGCCATTGCCACCTTGAAAGTATAAAGAGATTAGCGAATCTAAAGAAAAGGTGTAGGTGCTAATTGAAGGGAATAGAGTATACAACATGCATCTAATTGTGTTTTTGAATATGAAATACACGAAAATAGAATTTTGTTTCCAACCAGGGGTGCATCCATTCCTTTATAGGCCCACGCTCACACATTTTGTTGTGGCTGAGCCAGATGAATTTTACCTTCATCGTCGTAGACCAATTCCCTGTATTTGACACACCTCAGATGGTTTACACCATTGCTCATCGAACTGTCGTGGTAAAATAGATACCACTTCCCCCTAAACTCAACGACTGAATGATGTGTTGTCCACCCAATCACAGGTTCTAATATCCTGCCACAATACTTGAATGGGCCGAGCGGGCTATCACCGATCGCATATGCGAGGTAGTGAGTATCTCCGGTCGAATATGAGAAATAGTATTTTCCCTTATATTTATGCATCCAAGCTGCCTCAAAGAATCTCCGATCGTGGTCATGGTGAGGAAGAGGCTGGCCATCCTCACCGAGGATCTTCAACTCGATAACCTCAGAGGCAAAGGAACGCATGTCATCGGATAGTTTTGCAACCCTAGGGCCTAGTGCGAGTCCGGACTGTGCCTCCATTTTGTTGTAGTCTTCCTTGACGAATTTACCAGTGGTCCAACATTGCAACTGTCCACCCCAGATGCCACCAAAGTAGAGGTAACCCTGTCCATCATCGTCAATGAACGATGCTGGATCAATACTATAGCTGCCTGGGATTGGCTCGGGGTCCGCCTGGAAGGGGCCCTCGGGTTTATCCCCGACAGCTACGCCAATACGAAATACACCCTCATGATCTCGGGCAGGGAAGTAGAGATAATATTTCCCATTTTTTGTCGCAGCGTCTGGCGCCCATAGTTGTTTGGATACCCAAGGAATAGAAGACTGGGCAAGTACAATGCCATGATCAGTTACCTCTGGAGACTCAGTGTCGAGTGAGGGTAGGGAAAAGACGTGGTAATCGTTCATATCATATTGGTCACCATTGTCATTGTCTTTGATGTCTACATGAACTATTAGCGTATGCTTGAAAACAGGCATATTGATGCGTGAGCAGTTACCACGAGGAGGAAAATGTATTGTACAAGTGAAAAGATAGGGGCTTTCTGTTTGCTCTATAGTTCATACGTACCAGTCTCCCGATCATGGGAGGGATAGATGTATACTCGATCATTGAAGACATGAGCCGAAGGATCGGCAGAGTATATGATATTATTGGATAAATCTTTCTTTATGAGGACCGGCCTTTCACTCATCTTGAGATTTCTGAGATGTTCAAACACGGGATGTGAAGCTGCGAGATCAGATGGTAGCACAATGGCACCGTCATCCTTTTAAAGGAACCCCGCGTTGCGTGGGGCAGCAGTGTGCTACTATGGAGAGACAATTTATCCATATTAGCCACTGTCCGGGTTAGACGGCTAGAAAGGTCAAGACAGCCCCATCGATAGGTGAAAGGCGCGATCGCTTTCGACCAAAAATCATGCGAAGGTCAGGAGCGGCTCTATTATCCTATGCACCGGTAAAAAAGCCCTCCTAGCCCGTGCGCGTATATAAAGCTTATTTAATTTAATTTAATTAATTAATATTATTTATATAATAATTATA
>AJFL01000429.1:0-33881 GCA_000467735.1 Rhytidhysteron rufulum CBS 306.38 | reverse complement strand
ACCAGCTCCTCCCTCTTGAGTCCAATATTGACAGTAAATTGAAGAGGCTAGGCTTTGGCCTCGACTTGGCTATGTCCTGGGTTGGAAATAAAGATACTCCTATGGAGGCATGGAACAGGATTCGTAAGAGTTCAAGGCATGCGACGCAATTACCGTCTCCAGTTTCCGAGCCTGTGTCTATTCGGGAAAAGTTCCGGATCACCTACACGTACATGAAGGGCAAACCAGTCGTTAGTAGGAACGGCCGATGTCCTCATTGCAAAGACTTGTTTCTGACTTTTGACGAGCTCCATCATCACCTAAAAACCTCACATGACATCTTTGAGTTTACGCTCGCCAAAAAGCAGCGCACCGAGTCGGAAGATTATGTTTTCACTGAGGCTGAGTTTGCAACCAAGGTCTGTGACCGTTATGGCGAACATAGAGCAAGTGACAGAGCACCGGACGCCTTAGGCGCCACTGTAATTGCACCACATGAACCTTTTAATATGAAAGAATATTTAAAGGGAGATAACTCGTGGGTGGCAGCGGCAACGCTTGAAACCAACAAAAAATCAGCACCAGTCAAATCATCATCATCGACCATCTCATTGGTCAAGCCTAAGTTGCCAGAACAAATTAAGTCGCGGCAAATCACAGGCAGAAAGAAGTACAAAGTACCACGTGCGCCTCCTGGCATCACGTATTTCAGAGTAGGTACAAAGCGTCCACTCCAAGATGGCGAAGAAGTGAGCGAAAGCGACGACGATGTGGACATGTACTGGCTGAAGCTGAAGAGAGAAGTGGGATCTAGCGACTCAGATACACCCATACCCGCAAAAACTTTCATGAAGAAATGGGACGAACATCTTTATGACGAACGATTATGCGCAGACGTTCATGTTCCAGACACGATTGTCCGTTTTGCTATTGAAAAGCGCGAATGGTTGCATGAAAACGAATTAGTGGGAGAATTCCAAAAGAAAGCGACAGAGCTGAGGGAAGATCAACTCATCACTGAAGCAGTATATAAACGCTGTGTAGAAATTGTGTCAGAACGTCCACGCAAGCGAGTTAGACTGGAAGATCGTCAATTTCCTCCCAGGAACATAGGCATCCACTCAACTCCCCCACAAACTCCAGATTCGGTATCACTGAATGAAAGTATAAATGATACTTCGAATTCAACTGATAGCTCAGGCCGTAACCAAATCCCTGGCATCCAGAATGAAGGCGGAAGGCTTGCCAGCACGGAATCGGGGAATAGCAGAAAGGCCAACAATAAAAATACCAAGAAAATTACACGAAGAAGAGATAGTACTGACGAGGCTCACTTGGAGGATGCATCCAATTCTCAGTCAAAGGAGACCGCAAGCGAGGAGGATGCAACGAACAGTCAAACCCTGAGAAAATTTGAGTTTGACAGATGCATTTGTGGACAGTCAGCAGAGCCAGTGGAAAATTTAAAAACAATAATCTGGTGTGAGAATCCTGTAAGTTGGAATACCTTTGTTTAGAAAATCGCTTGATGAAAAATCGATGTACTAACATGTTCCTATAGCTTTGCGATCGCCACTGTTTTCATCGCGACTGTGTGGCACGAGAGTGGGACGAACATCCAGAACCACGACGATATAAGTGGAAATGCCGAGACTGTCGACAAGGGCGGAGCTAGCGCCAAGGTCACAACGACTATCTGAGGTAAAAACCTTATTTACACGCTTCGAACCCTATGGTATCTTCAACGTAGGCAAAAGTTCTTGTTAGTCAGCTCGGATGAACGGCAAGGATCCAAAGAACGACTTTGACTCCTCTTCCAATAATGCATCGTACATTGAACACAGTAATTTCAGCGGGGGGCGCTCGGTAGCAGGTCGCGTATTGCATGGTCGGTTCGGTTCGGTTCTATCTTGTTTTTGCTCTTCTTTCGCTCTTCTAGTGGCTCATGTGCATGAAACGGCGTCTGCTTTTATGAACTATACCGGATTATCTTGTACCAATAGCATCATTTTTTGCTACTACTGCATCGCGGTAGATTCTCATTTTTATCAGCCTCAGTACATACATGCGAGCATCATGGACATAGCCATTTGCTTGACAATGAGAGAAATTTCAATTACGCGTAGTAGTAATTAATTCTTCTGGATATGGTCTGTGGTCTGTTGAGTCTGTTGAGTCTGTCTCGGCAAAGAGTTGCCGGGTAGGAATCTCTGTTTCAACATCAGTGACGAAGCACAACAAACAGACCAATTTTATCATTAGGGCTTCTAATCTATTATAATTGTTTCAATTTTTCCAATGTAATGAATATATTTACATTTTCTCGGCTCTGTTGGGTGGGAATTGTGGTTGATTTTACAACAGACAGTTGTACCACGACACATGAATTTTGATGTATTTACTATCTCTTTGTGTCCCACCCAACTGCTGTTGGTAGGAGAGTTAATTAGACAGTGCTTAGGGTGGACATTGCGACTTAAACTGCTGCAAAGGTGTCCAGTGAAGAGAAATGGACAGATGGCTCGGAATCGGTTCAGTTCGATATTGGATTATCCATTTGTTCAAGGTCTTATGTTTCTATGAAGTCACTGGATGGCTTTGAAAAGTAATTTGAAGTTGGTCATTGAGCTTTAAAGTGTGTTATTTTGTCTTCATCTTTTCATCCTCTTCTTTTTTCGGGCAGTCTTCTCTCGTTCCACAGGCATTGAACAAGATGACGATTGGAGGAGGTGAACTGACCGCGCTAACTCAGAAAGGCACACCCGTGGACGACGAAGAAAGAAGTAACATGTCTCTACGGATGGCCAGGTGGTTCTGGGTGCGGTCGCAGTGCTATTCCCCAGCACGGCAAGTAAACAAAGGCACGTCATGGGAGGCAATCGCCCGCCCGCAGGTGTTCAAACATCCACCCCCAGGTTTCTCTCTTCCTCCTTCACCTCACTTCTCCCCCGCTTTTCCATCACTTTTCCTTCGCTTTCATCCCGGGCATTGTGATACTTGGCATTCATCAGCACCCATCAGCACCCATCAGCACCCACCGCCCAGTATGAATCCTTTCAAGTCACTACTTCTCTTTTCCGTCCTCTGCGTCATCGCCCTCACGGAGAACCACCCCGACAGCGTCTACCCTGAACATGGCACCCTCATAACTATAGACGCTGTTGGCCTTCCTGGAGAGACGACTATCGTGGCATCGATCATTTTCCTGACCATCGTCATCGAGCCCATGGGAAACAAGATCCCTCCGATTACTCTCAAGGGAGCAGGAGCCTCCGGCTCCATCACCACGACAACCGGTGAACCCAAGACCATTGCCCCCATTCCGCTTCCGATTTTCAAGCCCACCGACCCGCGTGCCCAGATTACCCCTCCTCCAAGCGTGATCCCACCGACCGCGCTCACGGCTGCTGAAGCCAGCAAACCAACAGCCCAGAGGATTCCCACACTCGAGTCCCGAGACCTGCCGGGCAGCCCAAACCCCAACTTGTTGAACAAAATCTTTAGGGTCGTGTTCTGCGCCTCTATGACTTTGTCTATCTTTTATGTTTCGCTCTACCTTGCCGCACTGTACAAGTGGTCCCACTATCCGAGATCCTACTACAGAAACCCTTACTACAACGGACACTTTCAACCAACCACCCCAACGACCCCGAACTGGGCAGTGACAAGGAACCCACGGCACCTTAGACCAAGGGAGGTCGTCCTTTGGGCAGATGGATGCGACGGAGAACCGCGCGTTTGGGTTGAGGTTTGCGCGCCAGGGGAGAAACCTTGGGGCTGGGTAGTACTCTGCGACGAGGAGGACGGATTGCCGGTAATCTACGGCAAAGTACTCTTTCCACCGGGAAAGACCTCATTTGACGAGCCGGAGAGGGACTACTGGGGTACTAAATCGGGTCTGGGAAACATGTCGAACGACACCCCCAACAACACTTCGAAGGACACCTCCAACGACACCTCTAACGACACCTCCAACGACACTTCGAACTGATCGTTTTCGGCTAGCTGTTGATGGCGATGGAGGAGAAGTTGTTTGGGCTGAGGGAGTTTTACCAGTAGGGGCTGATGAGGGTGGGAGAGATTATTGGGAGTTATACAACACAACATAGGGAAGCATCGTTTTCGAGTGGCTGTTCATGGTGATAAAGACAAGTATGAAGTTCTAGACGGGTGCTTGAGACAGCTGAACTGGAGGTTTGTCTGCTGGAGGCTTATAGTCGTGTATAATTATCCCTTTTCCTTTCGAAATTAAACCTTTGTTACTTCTGAAGTCGTTTATTTATTGACTTGTGACTTGGGCTCTAGACTAACTATTTCTGGAGACTGTACTACTAACCCAAAGATGGGTATGCATACCGTACGTGGTTCTAGAGATTACTTATTGGAGGATATGGCTTGTATGTATATCAAGTCTTTCTGACACTATCCTACGCTAGTAGTAGGTTTAATGGCAGTGTAGACGACGTACAAACGGGGGTACGTTGTGTTTTAGACACTCTCTTACTTCGGAAGTCCCAAACCCCCTTCATAACACCAAAAGGAATCGATCTAATACAAACGAAGCAGTATCCCCATGCACCTATAGAATTATAAAAAATAATTCTTCAGATTATCCTAATACTGGATGATGGTTTTATATCCAAGTACCTCTAGCAGGCAGTACGGAGGTGGCTTCGAAGGTATGCGGGCACTCGGTGAATGATAGCGGTTCCTCACGAGGGTTAAGTCTAGCTTTAGGTGCCTGGATAAAAGGTGATGAAGAGAGATGAGTATGATGGAACTTCTCAACGGATATTATATTATCATTCATAAATGGTCGTTTTCTTTGGTTAAGAATCCCTTTCTTTAGTCCCTTCGAAAGCTGGTTAGAAGCTAGAATTATGAAGGCAATGTATGCCTCAAGCATTCCTCCTCCCTACCAACCTCCCTCTATACCCACCGCCACCACCTCCACCACCACCTCCTCCTCCAGCACCCCGTACAGCAGCAGGTGAACTTCCTAGAAACGAGCTCCCGCCCATTAGAGAACTGCTCCCCTCGTTCAAGAAACTACTTCCCCCATCCGGCCTCGCAGCAGCTCGACTCCCCATAACCGAGACGCCCATACCCCCTATGCCACCGAAACTAGCATCGCTGCGTCTGGCCGAGCTACGTCTAGAACGGTTTCTAGAAGGAGGTACGACGAAGGTGCGACGACCGGTTTGAGGGGCGGAGGGGGCAGCTGGGAGGCTACTAGAGAGGTCGGAGGAGTCTTCGTCTTCGAGTTCGGTATCGGTGTGTTGGTAGGAGCCAGCTTCAGGGATATCGTCATCGAGGTCTCTTTCATCCTGTAACACGCCATCCATTTCCGCCTCGGTGAGCTCGAGCATTTGGGAGACTTGGGCTTCGACCATTGAGCCTTCGATGAAGGAACCCTCGTTGAATGTTACGTCGCCGGTTATGTCGCCATCGTCCTCGCCATCGCCATCACCGCTGACGTCGTCGTCGTCGCTGGCTTCCTCTCCAACCTCACTACTACTCTCAGAGCCTGAGATGGAAGAGCTAGATCCAGACGCCGATGCCTCAGGGACCTCGTCGTCTAAATCCCTCTCCCCTTCATCCCCACCCTCTCCCCCCTCCATCCCCTCCTCAACCCACTCATCACCGCCCGCTTCCATCCCCGCAACACGGGCCGCCTCCTCCTGCTGCGCCTGCATATCCATTAACGCCTGTTCGCGGCGCGCCAGCATCTCCTGTTCCTCGCGCTCGGCGGTCTCGTCCATGGTGGCTTGGTATGTTTTCTGGACGCCTGGTGGTCGGATCCATCCTGCGCCGAAACGACGGATGTTCGTTTTGCGGGTTAAGATTGTGTTTTCGTCGGCTGTGAGGGCGGTGAGGAGGGTGCGCGGGTGGGAGCGCCGGGTATGTTGCGGATAGGGTGTTGGGAGGTCGTGAGGATCGGTTAGATGTGTGGTTGGTTGTGGGTGGTAATGCGTGGGGTTGTGGGTTGGGAAGAGGTTTGGGTCCTAGGATTTGTTTGGGTTAGTTGTTTGTTGTTGGTATGTAGATGAAGTGGTTGGCTGGGGTTTTGCTTTGATTGGTTTGCTTACATGACGTGGGGGAATTAGAGGGAGGGGTAGCATCGTGACGTTAGAGGTTTTCTTTCGGGCGTGGGCGTGGGCGTGGGCGTGGATGGTGAAGTATAGAAGAATTGTTCACGAAGCTCCAAGTCATGTAAACTCAATATAAAATAGAGCACGTACGTGCCCAAACCGGTTAGCTCCAAAAGCGTCTCTCAACCTCGACCAAAAAGCAACAACCAAGGCGAGCGAGCAACCTTAGAAGCAAGTGAACGAGTGAAAGGCCAAGCCGCAGAGACACACAAAACATGTGACACGGCCGGGCATTACCAAACAAACAAGCTCAATCTAGCGCCCCGTCACACCCACCCGATCTAGGCCCCAACCGCCGCACCCCTGTGATTCCGGCACTTCCCCGGCACCACCCCAACCACTCACAGCAGCGCTTTCTAAACGTGAATAGTCGAGGGGATGGATGGAGGCATGTCGAGCGTTTTTCGGGGCTTGAGAGGAATGATGATGGTAGCAGCAGCCGTGCCGTCAATAAATAAAAAGACACCATGTCCCTCATGACCGACTCTTGATGATCAGAATATCCCGCGCCCTCTTTTCTTTTCTTTTCTTTTTACGCTCCCCGATTTCCCCATTTTCCCCTTCAACCAAACCCCTCTTTGTTGGTTGGTTGGGTGGAACGTATCCCTTTCGTTCTACTACCATACTTAGGATAAATCGGGAAATCGCAAATAAATTCAATTATCCCACGGAACGCAAACGCATTCCAAACCCAACACATCACACACACACGATGAAATTCTCAACCGCTTCTTCCCTTGTTCTCCTGGCCGCGACAACCGCTTCCATTACCTCTGCTCTCCCTCTGGAAACGGATTTATATCCAGATGAGAAACCAATGCCGACTACTGCGTTGATGGCTGGTGCTGCATATAAATTGTCGGCTACTAAGTCCAAGACTCATACGACTGTGCCACCGGCGAATACCGCTACCCCGCGCGGCCAATTTGAATTATGAGAGAAAGGAATCCGTGGAAAGAGGATTCGTGGTCTCTTTTGGTAAGTATCTTGCGAATAGCAAGGATTTAGGGGGTCTGTACTAATCTTTTTGTGCAGATGACGTGAGATGGAGGTTTGTTGCGTAAGGGCTTGAGACTTCTTGTGAAGGAGAGTTGTATTCGAGTATTCTTTCTGTATATACCCATTTTGTCCGGGACTATGTTTGCATCTGGCGAGGAGTTATGGAACGGGATTCATGCATAGACAGGCCCCTATTCTTGAATTAGAAAGTTATTGATATGAATCCATCTGTATTACAAGGCAACAATCTGTCTTCGCAATTCCAACGCCTCCCATGCAATTTGCTCTTGGTAGGAACCGCTCCAGTAAAACCCAATTAATACACTGCTGAAAGAAACCACGGGGTTTGTTAAAAGAATCATCAAGCCAACCCCAGCCGGGACGCCAAAGAACTTGGAAATTCAGCCACCTTGAGAAAGTTACCTTCCACCTCTGCCGCTCTTGCCCAACTGCTTGGCACGCATACGGCGGAATAGGTCGTCACCACTGTTACCGGGCTTGCGTGCCTGGTCTGAGATCTGGACATTGCTCTTGGGCACAACCGTATAGGTGGTAGGTCCAGTTTCCATGCGAGCTCGCTGCCAAATAGGTGGTGGTTCATTTCGAGCTTTAGCACGCGCAGCGGCTTGTGCTTGGCTAGATTGTGATGCCGCGGGACGGACGGGAAGCTGCTTGCTAGAAAGAGGTTAGATTGAAATGGTTTTAATACAATAAGGGTCATGATGGTCTTACTTTGGATCATACTCCGCATGCACAAACTCTTTCTTACGATAGTCGTCGGTACGTCGAAGGATGGGACGCGTCCAGTCCGTGAAGAGACGTTCAGCTTGTCGCTTGATGAGTAGTTCAGGACGCTTGCTCTTGATATAGAACATGATGACTTTGCCAATACCGCTAGCAACCAGACTTTCTTTGTTGATGGGTAGCCTGGCCAATGCTGCGAATAGGTCGCGTTGGATATCATACGCTGGAAGACTACCGTCGTTGAGGGGCTCAAGGAAGAATCTGACTGCTTCTAGCAGGTTTATTTCAGGGTCCACGATAGAATCCTTCAATGTGTTCTTGTTCAAGAGTGCGACGACGTGGGGCAGAAGCTTAAGCTTATGCTGGGCGGGCTCTCCACGCTCTCGACCTTCGTTATCAGCCTGTGCAGCGGCGGTCATACGGCGGCGCATATCCTCAATCTCTTGATCGGCCATCTGATCCAGGTCGATACCATCTCGCTTCTTACGACGCGCCCCGCCCTTCTTGACGGCTTCGTCCATAGCGCGATCAAGAGCGCGTCTACGGCCTGTTGAAGAACTGTCAGTGTGAATGCCCCAGAGGTAGAAGCTTGAGAGGATAAACTCCACGTGAACTTACGCTCTTCTGGGGTGAATTTGCTCTCATCTTCCGAGTCTGGAGTTGCTCCTCTAATTCTCCCTCCTTCTCTCTTCTTGCGACCCCTTCTCTCTCTACCTTCATCTCCACCCTCAATATCATCTTCGCCACCCTTCTTCCTTCGTGGCCTCTCTCGTCGGTTGGACTTCTTCTTCTTTTTCTTTGCGCCCTCATCACCTTCTCCTTCAGCCCGTTTGCGCTTGTGGACACCAATCAGGTTGATGTTGGATTCATCAATGATTCCGGATCTTTCGTTGATGTCAAGGTTTGTCGGATCGAAATGCTCAAATTGCGCGTCGTCGAGGTCGGACAAAGCGGATTCGTTGTCAGAGAGACCAGCTTCCTCGAGATCATCTTGGTCGGGCATTTCGTCTTTGTCCTCCGTAACCTCCGTGTCTTGGTTCGGTTCGGCGATTGGTGGATTGGCGGTGGAGTTCTCCTCTTCAACTTCAGGGCGTAATGGATCACCCGGGTCGTTGCCAGCCTCTGGAAGAGGAGAGTTCGAGTGCGACTCGTTGAATTCAACGTCCTCCATGATGATGGGCTGGGCTGGTAGATGTTGAAAGAAAGACGGGCAGCTGAAAGCTGAACTATATCGATGCTGGGCGACAAAGAGCCCGGAGCAGAGATTCTATTGTGGAGTTGAGTTTGACAAGAGGTGAAGGAGGTTGGTCGTCATGGTTGCGAATAGAAGTCGCCCAGATCTTTGAGGTCTTGGCACGCGGATCAACAAATATTCCGGCCCCGGAAACTTTTACCAAGTGAGCTAGATGTGAGACGTCACAAGATATCAACAACACCAAACACAAATCAACACCTACAATATGCTCGGAGGACGTAAGTGAAACCTTGAAATATGGCAATTGTCTTTCAACGCAAGCGCTAATAAGAGTACAGCACCACCACCGCCAAGCAAGGACGAGCTCCAGGTACGTTTGACTGCGGAGGTCTTTGACTGTCCCGGAAACTAATAGTCCCAACAGCTCCAGGAATTAGAGGCATCACAGACGATCCGATGGGCTTACACTTCGATCGTACTTCTTTATTTTTGTGAGTTATATTTACTCCATTGAAAGGCTTGATTTCTGACAAGCTACAAGCTCCTTTCGCGATCGACTTTGTCCGAAAACTCGTTTAGATCGTCGAGTACAAATATGAAACTTAAAAATTGGCGTTCAAGAGGATGGCATAGCATGAGTGGTTATAATTGTACTATTAGGTAGCCGGACCGGGCCACGTCTTACTGTACATTTACTGGGTGCCTGGTCTGTTCTCCATGAACTTCGGACTGTTTCTATGCAATATTCCAACAATCCGTACTGTGACGCCCTTATCGCAATAGGGTATCATCAAGCCTGTTTTCCATACGCCACATTGACCGTTTTTTCTTTTCCCCAAAATCGTAAAAGTGATGGTCTGACACATGATCCATTGCCAAATGCGCTACCTAAGTTGTAGGTGCTTTTGAACTTTACACTAAGAATAAATATTAAAACATCTAATGCTGCGTGTACATGTACATACCAATGTACCAAGTTCCTCACGAGGTGGTATTAGCAACATATATGTCCCATTTCATCTTCCGGCTACGCCATTGAGAACGGGTTTTGAAGACTTCTCCCATTCCTCATAGTCTTTGGATATCTCATCAAGTTGCTTTTTCAGATACGTCAGTTGCTGGTCGTAGTTTTCGAGCACCTAAATAGAAGAGTCAGTTCAGCCAATCCCTTAATGTCTGCTTGGCAAATATATACCTTCTTAACTGTCCTCTGATCTTCCTCTGACAATGTCTGCTCCTTCTCGTTCTCGATGTTTTTGCCTAGTCGCTCCGATTCTGCTTGAAGAATTCGTGCCCGTTCCCTGATACCCGACATTCTCGCCCATATTTCTTCCTGTCGTCCACTTAGAAGCGGATCGAATGTCTTCTTCTCTAACTCGACTAGTTTCTTCTTGAGTTCCTCTTCTGCAGTATCCATTGCATAGCCTCTATTGCGCAAAATTTGGACCTTGGTCGCAAGTGCCAAACACCGTTGGGTATAGATAATATGTTTACGCTTCGCTTCCGCTACTCGACTCTCAATCGACAACTCATGCTGCTGTTTCAGTGTGATAAGGCTGTTGTTGATTTCGTGCAATCGGGTCTGAAGGGCGGTAACAGCAATTTGTTGTTGCATGACGCGGTTTGCGACTGCTTGAAATCCCTTAGCAATAACAGGAATAGAACCAGGGCCGGGTTTGTTCGACAAGGCCTCTTCCCATTTTGTTTCGTCTTCTCCCTGTCCCGGGCCGTAGAATGGAGCATGGTCAATCTGGACTTGGTTGTAGAAGTAGTAGTGAAACGCGGAGTTTGCACTATCTGGATGCCATTTTTCGTAGAGAATCTTCATCTGTTCGGGAATAGATTTCTCCCCTATCTACCTATTAGTTTTGATCTGACAGCTTTGGCTGTGAAGACAACTTACGGCCTATAGTAGAGTTTGCGAACTTTCCAAGTGATGGCAAGGCTTGACTCTGTTGTAGCAGTTGTTGTTGAAAGTTGGCCGGGAGCGTGGGTGCAGGCTGCATGCCTGAAGCGAAGAGGCTTGATTGCTGAGGCTGCTGTTGCGTTGACTGGAACATGCTTGATCCCGCATTTTGTTGTGCTGGGGCCGTAGTAGACCCAAAAAGATTCTGGGTCTGCTGTTGCGGTTGCGAAGCTTGGGAACCACCGAACAGACCACCGGCAGGAGCAGTCGTGCTTCCAAACAGTGTCCCAAACTTGCTTTGGCCTTGCGGTTGCTGTGATGCGCCAAACATAGTGAACGATTATTGTTCGAAGATCGCAAGAGGATGGAAGGGCCTGTTGTTGTTTGTACGCCTTAGATGGGAAAAGATGTTAGGTACGCGATGTAGCTCGTAGAACCGCGTTGGGTTGAGGGAAACGTAGACGATCGGCGGAGAAGGCAATCCGAGCGCGTAAGTCAGCGGTATCCAGTGGCAGTCGGCATCAATGCAAGGATCATGGACGACAGTGTTGAGAGGGCATGACGAAGAATGTTTGTTGTATGTGAAAGAAGAGCTTAGGTGCAACGAAATCAGCTGCTAAGCCAATCGGAGCCTAGTTCATTTGGCTGCGGCTCTAACTCGGGCCAGGTCCAACTTCGACATTCACTTGCCCACCAGAGAGCTCGATCAACACCCATTGAGCTCTCATATCCAACATGGCGTCGCGACAGCCCCGGTAATCCTCGAAAAGTCCGTATCTTCTCCTCGCTTTGGAGCTAATTGTCCCTCAGTTTCCAACAGGAGGTCCTCATTGACACTACTCCCCTCCCCGACGATATCCCCAAAGTCAAGGAAATCGGCGCCAGCTCTGCCCCTCTCCTCAGTGCTTCATACTTCATCGGTGCACGGTGCAAGGCCTACAATGACGACTACATGAAGTGCAAGGTCGAGGCTAATGGCCGGGGGGAATTCGAGTGCATGAAGGAAGGTCGCAAGGTTACACGATGCGCTGCCAGCGTGTGAGGCCCCCATACGCGGAAGGCACAGAGAATAGGATTACTGATTATACCCGGCATAGCATCGAAGACGTCAACAAACACTGCCTCGGCGAATTCCGTAAACATTGGCAATGCTTAGAGAACAACAACCAGCAGCTTTGGCACTGCCGGATTCCCGAGCGAGCTTTGAACAAGTGTGTATTTGACAACCTGGTACGTTTCTCATGGTTCTTTTCGGCAAATAAAGGCATTAACATGCACTTCATAGAAATTGGAGAAGACCATTCCAGGAACCCCAGAGGGCGTGGAGCAGGTACATCTCCGCAACAAACAAATTTTTGCTTAGCTAGAGAGCGTGTACAATACAAGAGAAAAATTGTGGCAATATCAAAGAGTGTGTTCAGTTCATTTCTAACCTGCCTCATACAAATCTCACTTAAAAGGCGACTTGCGGAACTCAGGACCCTTGGAGTCATGCGTGACGTAGTGCGCCAACATCATGCTTCAGTCTCAGATTATGGTATTCACAACACCAAATTTTGGAGACTAATAGGAAGGATGTAAAGTGTTCAACTGACCCCAGAATTTGTTGCTGTCATTTGGTGACTTGGTCACTTGGAATGTTCGCCTCGTGAACACGCATGTATTCGTCGGTCTGGCAGAGCGGTGAGAGCAGATGAAGACAGGTGAACAATTTCTCACAAGATCATTTCCGCCACCCCAATCATCAATATGGACTTCATTTCACTATATAATCTCGTCGTTCTCTTTCTTCTCAGATAGATCCTCCAACAAATCAATTTCCCACTTGACATTTTCTACGACTCCTGTCTCTTCTGAATACTTCTTAAGCACTATTTCACCATCGTTCCTGAAGCCTTGCGCTATCGTTTGAATTCCTCTACCAAATTCCTGCGCTGGTCGTTGGTATCATCATTACCTTGTCTTTGAAGCCAGGAGGTCAAAGCGATCCCACCACAATGTCCCTGTCAGGAAGTTCAAGCACATGTTCTTCCGGCGGCTACGAACTGGCTAGTTGGTCGTCCTTCAGCTCGGACAGCCCTGCCAGCAGCATCCAGCTGACGGATGACTGTGCGAAGTGGAATGAAGCAGATCTTCGTAAGTCCCCTTTTCTTTCTACCTGTCCTAGAGGTTTCCTCCTTATTGATGAATCACAGTCTATTTGACAGGCATCCTATACCCAGAACTGGCTACAGCAGACCAGCTGGCCTTCGAGCCACCCCTTGAAGCGCCAACACACCAGGATGAGCACCACAAGCTCAGGCTCATCGCAAGGTTCCAAACTGCTAGCCAGCACTATGTACTGGCAGAATCCGGCCCCAACTGCACTTCCAAACAGGAGGCAATGGATTCACTGGCTTCGGCTCTGTTGAGCGATTCAATGGAGCTCAATAGGATTTGCGCCCAGTACGGCATCATGTCGGTACTATACTCGACCTCTGATGTCGTACTGGGCAGTCTCGTGCGCGCGATGAGGCTTATGCTGAGTGTGCCGAGTGAAGAGCGCCTGGCGAGGAGGGTGCAGTTGGGGTCGGTGGGAGCAGAAGACACTTTGGAGGCCAGAGTAGAAGCCTACCTTTTGGGTAGCTCTTTGGAGCATGTGGAGTACATGGCCTACCTTGGAAAACAAATCTTGAGTCAGGACAATGTCGTAAAAGCCGCCTACGCCACTGCCTACGGTGGCGCTGCAGAGTTTCTCCGAGACGCATTCTTCAGATAGGTGGTAGAATGGTGCATGGGGCAGCATGGTTTTTGGTAGGTGGTTACCCCCTTGTCAAATCGGGAAGCACGTCTCTAACTTCATCTTTCGCCAGCGATACCACGAACCTGCGTCAATTCACACACTCGATATCCTTCACAAATCAACTTGTTCACCACATCAATCCTTGGATCAACCGCAACTTTTAATGTCCCCTTAATGGCATTCTCATTTCTACCACTGCTGCAACCTCAGACTCTTTCTATTACTCACTACGAAACATGAACGATATCACACACGCTCACGCATCTGGATCGAACGAGGCTTTGATTGACCCACCTACCTATTTCTACCCTGCTGGACTTCGCAGAAAGCTAGAAGGTTAGCATACTTCTCCTCGGCATTGATTTCCTTGCGCCATGGTTGCTTCCCTTTATTTCTGTCGAAAATAGCTACTAATCATGCTCATGTGCAGCACACGCCAGCGAACTCTTCCCCTCATATACGATTCATATTCTTACGGGCCGCGAGCTTTTTCTCCCTCAACGCGATATCCTTGGCCGTCCCCGTATTCAGCGTTCCTTCTCAGAAGGCGGCTCTCGCTGTATCATCGTAATCCGCACGCCCTCATGCCTACATGGGATTGAGCAACCTACATACTTTCATTACGCGCACGTCGTTGGGCGCCCCAAGATTGACGACGCCAGTACCTCGACAGATAGACTTTCAGACACAGAGCGAGCGAATGGAGGCGATGGCACCCAGGAAGATAGCGCACAAGACGTTGCGGCAGAGACAGAAGGATGGTGCTTTTCGATTCTACTACATGGACCTTTTGTCATCGGCACATCAGAAGATGCAATGCAGGCATTGTTGGAAGAAGTGGACGACAGGTTAGATGCGATTCTGACCTGCAGGTTGAGGCATGACTGAAGGACAGCTGAACAATGGAGAGAGCCCTTCCTAGAGCAATGGACCAGCAATGCGGTATCTGAAGCCATTGTCAAGGACGAAAGAAGAACAATTGATGATGATGCTTGAGTGGTGCTTATAATGTAGATACAGCCTTGACTATGAAGCAAAATAATAAGCACGCTTTGCCTTCGCTCTATACCCAGCCACCTAAGTAACAGGACCAATAGACAGGTTTTGAAAAGAATTCATTATATGCATGGAACCCTCTTCTGCCTCAAACGGGCTGGAGGTGATGCATTTAGGTAAGCCACAATAACGGCGAGGACGGAAAACTAGCTGGGTTGGGTGCTAGCGAGGGATTCAAGCATCTGCGAAGGGCGACGGACGCCAGCCTTCCGCTCTCCTCGACCTCGCCCGCAAACCGGTTCATGTCGTCGGCGTCTCCCGACCGTGAAGCTCTCGACTGGCCGTCGTCCAACCAGCGTTCGCCAACCCGCGTCTGATGTCGTATCTCGCTTTCCCCTGACCCGCCAAGCCAGCACCGACAGCTTGGACGACCTCGATTCGTGGGTGGAGGTCCTGGTCGGTGCGTGGCCAGCCCACGAGGAGCATTGCTTTCGTTGTTCGTTGTTCGTGCACACCATCGCAATCAACTCTCGGGCCTGCAAAGCTTCCCCCAGCCAACAACATCCGGTCGATCGTGAACCCCTGTGGCTTTCCGTGTAGCCTTTTCTGTCCAACATCTGCACGAGAGGAGGCATTGCTGAAGTGCCCTAGCCTGCATTCTGTCCGTCCTTCCTCAAACTTGGCTCTAGCTCGGTATCACAGCATTGTTGCTTTCACAGAGATGGCTTTTGTGCATCCCTTGGCGAACCCCCTCCAATCTCTATTATTGTCGTCAGCTGCGCAACTTTTGATCGATGTGAATTCGCCGATACAATCTAATGATTAGGCCACTCTTCTTCTCCTCTCCTCTCTTCACTCCGTCGTATCCAGGTGACTTCTGTCCAAGATGGCGAGACGAACGGTGCTTAGGTGAGTGCCTACGCAGTATTATCTCCATATCCTAACAGTTGTCTTCTATAGCGCCGATCTGAAGGAGAGACATGTCAACATGATGGCCTTCTCCGCATGTATTGGCTTCGGGCTATTCCTACAAAGTGGAAAAGTGATCTACATAGCCGGTCCCGGGCTCGCTATCGTCGCATTTTTCCTTGCGAGTTCCGTCATGTGGTCTGTAATCGCATGTCTCGGAGAAATGACCGCTCTATTCCCAGTTCAAGGTCCACTGTTTGAGTTCCCAGGGCGTTTTATCGACGAAGCTGTGGGATATGCGACGGGTTGGATCTGTTGGTTTGCTTGGACAGTCATCATCTCCGCTGAAGTTTTGGCACTCTCGCAGCTCTGGAAGTTTCGATTCGATGAGAAGTATCTTCGTGATGTTGGATACCCGGAGAAAGAGCTAGGGTGGAGCACTGAAGGATATAGCCCTGCCGTCTGGGTGTTTATGTTTCTCATCCTGATTGGTCTGGTCAATTTACTTCCAGTTCGTCATTACGGAAGACTGGAATACTTTTTTGGGGTGCTGAAGATGTTGTTCATTTCTGGGCTCATTGTGTTCAATGTGGTGCTTTCCGCGATGCAGAAGGTTCCGCATGGCAACCATTTCTGGTAAGAGAACGCCTTCTCAAAATTACAGTCTCGCATAGCGCTAACAGAAAGGTTGTGCAAAGGACTTGGAACCAACCTTACGGCTTTGCGACCAATGAAATAGTCGTACACCCAACAAACAACGTCGACAAAGGTGTTGTCATCAGTGGGGAGCCGGGGAGATTTCTGGCCTTATGGACCGCAGTAACAACAGGTGTCTTTTCATTCGTCGGATTCGAGACCATAGCAATCACTGCGGCAGAAAACAAGGACCTTGAAACCCACGAGACCGTCAGACTCGCGACGAAGAAGTTGACCATTCGTATATCTCTCCTTTACATTATTTGTACCTTTGCTGGAGGCCTCAACGTTCCCTATGACGACCCCAACTTGGTCAACATTGAAATTAATAGTGTTCGAGCGGGTCAGAATAGCATTTACGTGCTCGCGGCTGTTAGGAATCATTTACGCGGATGGCCTAGCTTTTTTAACGGGTTCTTCATCTTCTCAGCCGCAACTTCAGGCATCAATGCGCTGTACAACTCGAGCCGACTGCTTCATGCGCTTGCCAGTATCCCCGAAGCATGGCCACTATGGGCTCAGAGTTGGCGGAGAAGATTGGAGAGGACAACGTCTCGTGGGGTACCGCTGGCTACGGTCTCTGTTAGCTGGCTGTTTGGTCTTCTCGCGTTCCTTGCGGTTAAAGATTTTCCATCAGTGGCAAGTAGCTTCGTTCGTTCCAAGTCAGACATGAGCTGATGTTTATAAGGTTCTTGGACGAATTACCAACAACGCCGTCGTATCGGAACTGATCACTTATACAGTGATATGTCTTTCGTACATTCAGTTCTACCATCGAATCAAGGTTGCTGCAGATGACTCTACCTTGGAAAATCGACATGCCTATAACCGAGACGACAAACAGTACCCATATCGTACTCATGGTCAACTATTCCGAGCATATTATGGGCTTTTGTTTTGCATCTTGCTTATTATCTTTAACAATTGGAGGGCCTTTGTTAATCCGTTCAGTAAACCAGATTTTGTCGCCTCATACATTGGTGTAAGTCGTTCCGATGCCACGTTTCGTAGGATTTATGCTTATGTTTGATTGTAGATTGTGGCGTTCTTCGCCCTCATAGCTGCTTACCACGTCAAGTCTGATGGGTGGAATCCACTCAAATGGAGAAGGCATGCATCAATGCAGATCCAAAGACCTCCTCCGAAAGTGGTCGTGCCTGGACGAAGACGAGGTCAACTTCAACTTCCAAATCCAAAGGAGCCTCTGTGGAACGAAGAGAATGCAAAAGCGGTTATCAATTTCATTTGGTGCTGGTTGAAATAATGAATGTGAGATGTTGCCTAGATTTTCTTACTTGTAGCGTAACGATAATCAAATAATGATGATTTGTTGGTGTCACAGTCTCGAGTGAAGCACAATACCGAGGTCTGTAGGATTATACTAGAATACGAGGAATAGACCGGATTGGTGTAATAATGTACGGGAACGGCTGGTGACCCCTGGCGCTCGGTAAGGCAAGGTGGGTGGTTGCAAGCGATGGCCAGGCTGGTCGTCGAAGTGTGCGCTGGACCTATTCTTATCCACCACTGCACTGTTCGATATTAATCCCAGGGCCAAGGATGGGGTCCGATAACTGATTTACCGGTGAAGGTTTCCAAGCAAGGAAGCCCGTCTAGAGAGTTAGGCTCTTTCAAGCGCAGAGTGGCCAGTGAGTAGACAATCATTGCAGTACAGATTTATTGTTGTCAACCATAGCTCTCGAGTGCCACAACGAAAGCCAATTTGGCCGCCGACGCAACTTCGCGGCAGTGCCTAGGCCTAAATGAAGCCCGCTGTATCGAATTGTGCAAGCGACTACATCCTTCAACGCGCCTTTATCTGTTGCGATGCGTTTTGCCTACTCTTCGACCTCGACCTTCAGATCTACGCCACATGCTTATGGTCCATATCTCGTATGATATAGCTGAACCAGCCTTCGATTCGCGCGTCAATGTTCAGGCACCAGCTTCTGGCGGAGGTTTGGATTGCTCTTCAAGGCCGCCATGATATCTCCAATATTGTCCGCGAGATCCTGGGACAGCATGCCGTGGATACAGCGTTACAGGATGAAATTACCGACAACACCGAATCCTCGATCCGCCTTGTGGTCTGGATCAAGGCCATTTTCGACCTACAACGAGCCTACCTGAGCGGCAACTTAGCTGGCATTTCAGAATGTCCACCATACCTTCTACCATGTCTTCTTCCATCCGAGCTCCTTCTATCGACCATCATATACCTCATCCAACTCAAATCCAAGTTATTCTCCAGTCACAATACTCTCATGACTCGAGAAATGACGAGACAGAGATTCAGTATTGTGGAATGTTTGCTGTCTGGCCTTCGACTTGTACTACTTCAGAAAGAACCGGTGTCCGCTTCCGATAAGAGACGTTTACAGGCTGCTATTAATTCTGCGTGGCAGCATGATCGGATTCAGGGGGTTGAACAATTCGTCGTTTCGGACCTTTTTGCTGAGATTTTAGATGCTTTGAATGAGTCACGTGATGTGCATGCTTATGAGGCGGAATGGGCTAACGCTAATATACCAACGTTTGCTGCTGGATTGGTGAGTTTGTCCTTGATATAGTACTTGTGTTATACGTTCTAATCGAGTTCTCATAGTATCCATTAGATGCCAAGATAGAGACGTTCATACCCTCTCTATTGTACAGTATCATCGATCAGGAACCTGACTGGGTCGATGCGTATTGGATGATCTTTGACGTCTTATGGTCTTTCGAGTGTGCAGTAACACAGCGCTACGTCGATCTTAGACGACAAGGTTCTGCAATCAGTGTCTGGAGTGCTACCAGTACAATCCAGGATGAAACGATTAACATCCTCTACCAGAGTAGGACAGAGCTTATAGCTGCGGTTTTCGGCCCTAACACAACCATGAACACCTCAACGCAGCTTCTGGAATCCTTGACTATGACTCTTGTCGATTGGGATATGGAAACGACAAATCAACTTATGCGCCAAGACTCACACATCCCAGCTGTAAGTGTATAATCTGTGGGGAGTGAACTGTAATATTGACAGTCTATAGCCGCCAAGGTCAACAGATTCTAAGAACTTCAACTACGGGAAGCACATTCTAGAAACCGGTCCAGAAAGTGGAACTTATTTACATGCTTTCACTGAGTGGCTTGGAAACAGAAACTCAAGCTTAGAGCACCTCAGTCTGAAAACCGGTCTGTCTGCACATGACGTTCAAGATGCTACAAAGGAATGGGTTAATCGAACATCATCTTCGAATGTGGAAACAAGAATGAAAGGTCTTGATGGATCTTTATTACCGATCTATACTGTCGACTGTCCTAAGTTGCACCCCTTACCCAGGAAATTTCTGGAGTACAAACTTAGGTGGACAGATAAATGGGCGTATGAAGTATGGAAACCTACTCCTTATAGCTGGTCTGTTTTGATGGAAACTAATTTACTCCAGAGCCTCCAAGAAAATGCAGCCTTTATCAGTTGGAAAGATGGTGTTACCTGTCCAAGTTGCATCGGAGGTGAAAAGATCAAGCGCGCCCGACTCTGCGAATCGCTTCAGAACCTCTCAAAACCACCAAGACACCTCCACTTCGATGAATGTAGCTCGAGTCAATACTCCCTTGGTGATTCAATATCACAAGACACAAACTCGGTTTCAGAAACAGGAAGTCATTCCGCAATAAGTCCTACAAGCCAACCAGCCTCAGGATCACAGCTCCCACAATACGCAGAGTCACCTATTAGTCCCATCGGACCGTACGCTCAATCATCATTCTATTCCATGGATTCGCCAGTCAGTCCGTTCAAGGAGTCCCTAAACATACCGATTCCAATCCCGAAAGTGGAACTCCCAATTCCAGTCCAAGAACCTGTTAATCGATCGAAACGAGAAAGCTTTGGGTATTCCAACAAAGAAAGTTATGCTTATTCGGCAAATGTACCCGAGACTAATACCTCGCGACTAAATCTCTCTTCGACGTTTAAAACTGAGGCTTTCGCTGCTAAGGTTAAAAGTAGTCGAACCATGAGAATTGCGAACTCTATACGACGGAAACCTGCCCCGGAAAGGAATACTTATTCGCTGCCTCAAGATCCTTCGTTCTTGTTCTCAGCAACAGGTTCCTCGCTATTACTATGGGGTAAAAACGGCGATTACATTGCTAGATTCGATATCCCCCTCAATGACACAACCGCTATCCAGTGTTGTCGATACGACATTCCAGGCATAGAAGCAGTAGCAGCAGGGAACCATCGATGCGCCGTAATATCGCAAATATCACAAGTAAGCTCCCATCAACTATATTTCCCAACCCAAAACCCCCTTAACATACCCTTTAGGAAAGAAAACTAGTCATCTACAACGGCATCGACGTTTCACCTGAATCCAGCCTCCCCCTTCCCCCACAAACCCACACCACCGAACTCAGCCTCGCCATCTCCCGCAACGACAAACTCCTCGCCCTCTCCTTAAACGACCAAATTAGCATCTACCGCCTCTCAGAAACCAGCATCCAACCCCTGCCATTCCACCACCAGATCCAAGTCCACGAGCTCCGAGGGGGACAATCCCATCGTCGAACCATCCCCATAAATCCCACTAGTACAAGATCCACCACCTGCACCTCGGAACCAACAAAACCAGATTCAAGTTGGTTCAATACGTCAAAAGGTCTAAGCACTAAAGAAGTAGCTGAGGAGGCACAGAGACAAAACGCAGTGATGTCTAGAAGATTGTCGTTCTCCCCGAATGGTGAACGGTTGGTTGTTGCGACGCATCTAGGCGACCATCACGTCTACATCGATGTCTGGGATTGTACTCGTGAACCTATAAGCACTATATCCGAGACGTCAAGATCGTTTAAATTACCACCTGTAAGCGTTGCCTCTTTCCTCCCCTCCAAACCCAAACCCGAACCTAAATCCATAAACAAAGACACAAGAAAGAAAAGAAAAGAAAATAATAAATAAGTAAATAAATAAACTAACACCCAAAAACAATCAGTACACCCTAAACGACGGCACCCTAACAACTCCCCTCTACACTCCCACCCAAAAACTCGTCCTCCTAACATCCTACATCTCAAAACCCACACCCCTACTTATCCCTTTCCCCGGGCACTCCGCCTTGCCCCCCTCAGACTACAGCCCCAAAATCCTAGCCGCGGCTCAATCCCCCTCATCAACCTCCTTTGTCCTCGCAAACGGCATGTCCGAGCTTATCTACCTGACCCTGGGCCCAGACGGTGGGGTTGAGTTTTCGAAATTGAAGAAGGGGGTTAGTAGGGGGGTTGATGGACGCGCTTGGAGGCCGGGGGGCTTGCAGGTTTGTTTGCCGGTTGAGGGGGTCGTGGGCGTTGCGTGGGTTAGGGGGTGTGGGGTTGTTGTTAGGTGGGTTGGGGTTGGGGTTGGGGTTGGTGGGATCGGGGCGGGCGGGATAGGTGGTGTTGGTGCTGGTGCTGGGAAAGCTGGGATAGATGGTGCTGGTATCAAGGAAGTGGATCTAGGTCCTTATTTCCAGCGGTTGATGGGTTTAGGTAGGGGAGCTGGTGTGATTGCTCGAACGCCTACGTTGAGGATTCCAGAGCTAGGTGAGTGAGGAGTGTTTGATTTACTGGAGGTATATATAGAGTAGGGAAGTCATGGGAAGTCATGGGAAGTCATGCCTGTATGAGTATATGAAATAACTTAAGCTTTTTTTTTTATTTCTTATGCTTGGTTGGTTGGTTGCTTTGTCCATGATAGCCGTATATATTAGTAGTATGTATAGTTGAATCTAGAATGGGAGTTTGAATGAATGAATGAACGAACGAGTAATAGTGGTGATGTATGTAGCAGTGACGATAACTTGCGATGTTACGATCGTAGCAGACCTGCCGATTGATTACAAGGAAAGGTATGTATGTATGTACAGTACAAGGGAGGTTAATTTTCATACTAGTAGGAAGGTATCTAGTGCCCATCCCTAATGTAAAACAGAGAGATAAATACACTGAGGATGAATCTATAAGGGTTAATTCTAACCCTCACGAATAAGATGAACGTCTCAGTATCGTAATTTCCTTTATTTTTATTCTGAGCGGCGTCCACGATATATACACGTCGAAAGGTCTACTCCCCCAACAAAGGGAAAGGAGGGACCTTTCAGTAACTATATACTCCTTACAAAGATACAACACCCTCTAAAAACCCTCACAACTAATATTCCTCCCCAAGATTCTTCTTCAAAACACCCTGTTCCTTCTCATATTTCTCTACTTTGGCCTGACTTCCCGCTAGCTTACCCAACAACCACTGTATCCTAGGAACCATTTGAGAAGGCTGGCTCTTCAACTCACTGATCAAAAATAACTCCTTTTCATATTTGTCAACATTTGAATTCTCAATTTTGATCAGTTCGTTTAGTATAGCTAGGTCAAGTCGGCTCTTTAGGACAGTGTCTTCAGTGAGACGTTTGAAAGCAGGTAGGTAGACTGGTTTGCCTGGCTTGATGGAAGCAGGGCGACCGTTGGGACCGGAGACAATGCTGATCAGTTCGACTTGTTCAAGTGCACGAAGAACCCTTTCACCGCCGGTTTTGTATGTGTCATGTAGGAGGAGTTCGTTGTAGCGTAGAGTTTCCTTTTCAGCGAGCTCACGGATCACTAACCAGGCTTGTTCGGAGTTCCATTGGCGTTGGGATTCAGGTGCGTCGTCTGAGCCAAAGATGTACATCTTCAGGATTTCGGAGGCGGACTGGTCGATGATTTCGTGGACGGCTTTGCGGGGCGTTTCACCGGTCTTGATCCTTCGAGCTAGGAATTCCAAGTCGGTAAGCCGGCCTCCCAGGGCAGTAATACAGGAATCCAGCTCGGCAAGATCACGGCGGTGTTTCGCTGCTGAGGTTCTCCTAGTCTTCTTCTCGTTTCCGTCTTCCTGGTCATTGTCGAAGGGATCATCGGCTTCGAGTTGGTTGATAACATAGCGCTTTGCAACCTCAGGTGAACAGTCGGACAGCGATATTTGGCGGAAGACACGGTCTGGGAGGGCCTTGCTGAGTGACTTGCTGAAAGATACATCGTGGGTTAGGAATACTACATGAGCCAGATTTGCGGTTGTCAGACGTGCACCCCTATAATGGAGTTAGTAGATGTTAGGTTACCCATAGGTCAGGAATTGGATCATACCATTCAGCAATCTTATCATAGACAATGGGATCCTCTTGACTCTTGTGCAGAAAGTTATCAACAACCACGACAGGACGGCGTTCAGGGTGAGCTTCCAACCACTCGTCGTCGCCAAGGTGCGCATCTTTATCGTCCTTCTTACGGGAATCCAATGCAATCTGTCGAAGAGCGGTAGAAGTATTGTTGAATATCTTTGTCAGTTGTGAGTCAAGCGTTTCCGAGAAGCCGGTCTTAACTCCGGCGGCACCTTGTGCAGCAAGATCGATCATGCCACTAATGCTGTTCATCCAAGAGAAAACGGGTCGGTAACCAACTTCAGCAGCAGCGGCATTAATCGTAGCGCTGTCACCTCGTGCTTCCTGGATAGGTTTGCAGTCAATGACAAGCTTGTGCTTCTTATGCTTCAAGGCTTGATCAAGGACAAGTTCCCGTTTGCCAGAGCCACGCGGTCCCTGAATGATAATGAATGTGTCTGCAGTTTCCATGAGCCAAGTTTGAATTTGTTGGATATTAGATTTTCGATCATCCCAGATTACTTCCATTCCCGGTTCAATATCATCTTTCTTGCGGAACCGTAATAAATCGGTAGCTTGGGCTTTGAACCAAATATAGATTTTGTTGTCCGATATATTGAATGTCTTCGTAATATGTGCCTTGATGAAGAATGTACGGAGTCTGATTTGTCAGTGGTAACTTTATGTGTGGGATGATGGAACTTACGGATCGAATATAGCAACAGTGATACCTGCGACGATAGCAGCAATAGCTGGAATGACAATCCTAGGATGGCCAAACAGCCAATCCCTAATCCAGTGAGCCTTTGCTCTCTGTTCATAAGTGAGTCTCAAAAGGGTCCCTGCTTTGCCTCCTCCTTCAGATTTAGTGACTAGGTATCCGTGCATACAATTCTTCGCCATTATAGCACGCCTCTGGGCTGTGAAATCGACATACGCAAACTTCGGTAGGACCTTAGAATCTGGCGGCTGTGGAATGATATCGGCGAGTTTTCCATATGGTCTAAAGAAAGCATACAGTTCCTCTTGTGACAGCTCAACAGCCTCTTCCCCAGGACTCGAAGGTAGAAATTCAACCTTAAGCCTAGGAGTAGGTAGTCGGTACAGATCCTCTACCCACGGGCGGCCTTTGACAAGATTGACACGCGTTCGGCTGACCGGATTCCACCATGGTTTGATCTGTTGCTCTTTCAAATAAGCCTTGAGCGCAGCTTCAACTTCTTGAGGTGGAGCCGAAGCATCGTAAGCGAACTTGACAAAGGCACCACCTTCTTTAAGCCTAGGCAGTACTTCTGTGACTTTGATTGACGTTTTGTCTCCACTAGCCTTCTTCATGATCCGAAGAGGGTCTGCTCCCGCGACTTCAGGACTGGTCAATCTTCTCAGAAGTCCAGGTACCTTGTCCTCGGGAGAGAAAGGCATGCGAAGTAGCCATTGGAGACGGAGTGGAAAGACATCTTGAGAGAAAGTCAGTTGAATGATGATGAAATGAGGGGAGTGAAACTCACTGTCGAAGAAGAGAAGGCCTTCATTTGGACCAGCATTGATATGGCCAGTCTTATTCTCACCAGCTTCTAAATTTACATATCGAGCTCTATCAACGCCTCCTCTAATTGAATTAAAAGAGGGTGGTAACCTACAGAGGCATCGTCAGTATGATATGCCAAGCTTTCTTTCACGAGTCAATTTGTACATACCTGGAAGATCTCCCCGAGAATCCCGGCAAAGCTTGTCTCGGGAGCAGGATGGACCTCTGAATCGGGCGCAGCCGCTCAGACCTGAAAGACGCCAACATGATGGAAGGTCTATCTTATATCATCATGTTGACTGAAGGAGAGGAATTGAAGATGTTGACGGACGCAAGGAGGTCTCCCCTAGTGAGTCTGCCAACTTTTGTCTGACGTGGAGAGAGGGGCGCACGGACAATTAGGCATAGATCGACGCCACTTACGCCACACCCTCGCTAATCGCCCATCGCCCATCGCCAATCGCTGTCTGCTGTTTCTTCCCCGCAGCAATCCACACTTTTCCTCTTTACCTTCCCAAGTAGGAATATAAATCTGACTGCTTGTCATTAGAGATATATATCCATCATTAAATATATGTACATATACATACAAGACTAACACCACTGCACATTTCCACTCACAAGATAAACCACTAACAAACGTGTTCAATTCAAACTATATATGTTGAAGCCAATCTACCAGGAAATCCACACACAATGCCACCTAGTTCCCCCCTTTGAATTTAATTGGTATCGAAAACAAGTACGCCGAGCGTCTGAAAAACGAGAGAAGAACAAGGCAAAAAAGAATTCCAACCCAACAATGAACCGGACAATAAAACATCATGCACATTTTTTCATAATACATGCCGCTTGCTCTTTCGTACATTATTTCCCAAGCGTTTGAGACCCTCGTGCGTCGTCGTCATGATGAAAGCATGTCTATCGTAATGTAGCATAAGTGTACAACATTTAAGAAGCGACAGTAATCAGCTCCTGAGGAGCATCTGCCTTGTGGAGAAGTTCATAAGGTGGGCGCTTGACGATACCACCGGTAACGGGGAGCTGGGAGCCGACGCCAGTGAGGTAGGAGTCGACGTCTCGAGCGGCTTGACGACCTTCGTTGATACCCCTGCGAGAAGATCAGTTTCGAGTTTAGAGAACATAGATTCACTGTAACTTACCAGACAATCAAAGACTGGCCACGACGGCAATCACCGGCAGCAAACACGCCAGGGAGGTTGGTGTTGTAGTGACCAGGAGTCGTCTTGACATTCTTGCGGCCATCCCTCTCGACGATTCCTCCTAAGACACGCTCCTCGGGGCCCAAGAAACCCATGGAGAGAAGGACGAGGTCGGCGGGGAAGAATTGTTCGCTACCCTCGACCTGCTTCATGTCCCAACCACCACTTGCAGACTTGGTCCATTCAACGCGCACAGTGTTGATGCCTTTCACGTTGCCGTTGCCATCGTCCACGAAGTCCTTTGACATGACACAGTACTCACGTGGGTCTTTGCCCATGTGGGTCTTAACTTCGGAGTGACCGTAGTCAACACGGTAGATACGGGGCCACTGTGGCCATGGGTTATCGCGAGCTCGCTCTGGTGGTGGCTGTGGAAGAAGCTCAAAGTTGGTGACAGACTTCGCACCGTGGCGGACAGAAGTACCGATACAGTCGTTACCAGTGTCGCCACCTCCAATGACCACGACGTGCTTGCCCTTGGCAGAGATATAGGCATCATCGGCCAAGTTGGAGTCCAAGAGAGATTTAGTGTTCTTGTGCAAGAATTGCATGGCGAAGTGAATACCATTGAGGTTGCGGTTGGGGATTGGCAGGTCACGAGCAACCGTTGCACCAGTTGCAATAACAACGGCGTCATTCTCAGCCCGCAAGGACTCAAGGCTTGGGTGGCCTTCTTCACCAACAGCAGCACCGGTCACGTACTGGACACCTTCGGCACCCATAAAGTCAACTCGGCGCTGAACCACCTTCTTGTCAAGCTTCATGTTCGGAATTCCGTACATCAAAAGACCACCAATACGGTCAGCACGCTCGTATACAGTGACAGTATGGCCAGCCTTGTTGAGTTGATCTGCGGCAGCCAAACCTGCAGGACCGGAGCCAATAACGGCAACCTTCTTTCCGCTACGGACTTGAGGTGGTGAAGGTACCATCCAGCCCATTTCGAACCCTCGGTCAATGATTGCACATTCGATGGACTTGATACCGACAGGATCTTCATTGATGCCAAGCACGCAGGCACCTTCGCAAGGAGCTGGGCAGACACGGCCAGTGAACTCTGGGAAGTTGTTTGTCATCAGTAGACGGTTGAGAGCGTCCCGCCACTGATTCTGGAAGACCAATTCGTTCCACTTGGGAATGATGTTTGAGATGGGACATCCACTGTCGGACTGACAGAAAGGTACACCACAGTCCATGCATCGAGCGGTTTGATACTTAAGCTCGTCCTCGTTCAATCGTTGGGAAAGTTCTTGCCAATCGCGGGTTCGCGTCTTTGGATTCCTGTACTTCTCTGATCGTCGTTGGTATTTCATGAAACCACGGGTCTTGTCGAGTACAAGTGCTTTCTTCTTCTCGGCCTTAGCATCTGTCACACTCTCTTCGATGTCGAGCAAGTCTGTCTTCTTCTTTTCTTTCTCCTCGTTTGCGTGCTTCACGTTGCGTGAGTCTTGGTGGGCTTCACGCACGGGATTACCTGGCAAAATTGGAAGCGGGTATTCCTTCTTCTTCCTCTCTGCTTCCTTGGCCTTCTCTTCCTCAAGCACACGCTTGTAATCCGTTGGCATGACCTTGACAAAGCGAGGAAGTGCTCGGCTGAAATCCAAGAGAATACGCGCTGCGAGCTCGGATCCAGTGTAGTGGTGGTGGTCCTCGATAAGGCCACGCACGAATGCAATTTCCTGAGGATCTTCGATACCGGAAAGCTCAACCATCTCTTGGTTGACCTTCTGCTCGAAATCGTGGTACATATCCAGAACGTATGCAATACCACCAGACATACCGGCTGCGAAGTTACGGCCAGTAGATCCAAGAACGAGAATGCGCCCACCAGTCATGTACTCGCAACCGTGGTCACCGACACCTTCGACGACAGCAGTGACACCCGAATTGCGGACAGCAAAACGCTCAGCAGCAACACCACGGAAGAAGCAAGTACCCCGGGTAGCTCCGTACAAGCAAACATTGCCGATCAGAATATTCTCCTCTGCCTTGTAGACAGCCGACCGAGGTGGGTACACGATCAAACGACCACCAGACAGACCCTTACCAACATAGTCATTAGCATCGCCCTCAAGTTCAAGAGTGACACCTGGAGCGAGATAAGCACCAAATGACTGGCCAGCAGAGCCACGAATGTTGGCGTGAATAGTATCCTGAGGTAAGCCAGCTTCTCCATAACGACGACTGATTTGGTATGAGAGCGTTGCACCAAGTGCACGATCGGTGTTGACAATGTCACACTCAATTCGAGCCGGCAATCCCTTCTCGAGAGCCAGTTCAGATTCTGCGATGAGCTTGTTATCAAGTCGGACATGCAGTCTGTGGTCCTGCTTGCGGACATTGAAAGTGGCAACACCAGGTCGGAGGGTGTGTGCGGGAGTAAGAATCAACGATAGATCAATGTTCTCGGTCTTTGAAGTGCGGAGATCGTCACGGATTCGAAGGACTTCGCAACGGCCAACCATCTCATTGACAGTCCTGAAACCAAGTTTGGCCATGATGGCTCTAAGCTCGTTCGCGACGTAGTAGAAGAAGTTGATGACATTCTCTGGAGTGCCTACAAACTTCTTGCGGAGTTCAGGATCTTGTGTGGCGATGCCGACAGGGCATGTGTTCTAGCAAGATGTTAGCATAGTTCAAAGCTATTTCAATGAAAATACTCACAAGATGACATTTTCTCATCATGATACAACCCATGGCAATCAAGGGAGTGGTAGCAAAGCCCCACTCTTCGGCTCCTAACAAACAGGCAATGGCGACATCACGTCCTGTACGGATCTGGCCGTCGGTCTGAACAATGACACGTCCACGAAGGTCGTTTAGGACAAGGGTTTGATGGGTCTCAGCGAGACCAAGCTCCCAAGGAAGACCAGCATACTTGATACCAGTCCATCGAGAAGCACCAGTACCACCATCGTGACCGGAAATGAGGATGTGATCAGCCTTGGCTTTGGCGACACCGGAAGCAACGATACCAACACCAGTCTCGGAGACAAGCTTGACCGAGACACGGGAGCGGGGATTGGAGCACTTTAGATCATAGATCAATTGCTTCAGATCCTCAATAGAGTAAATGTCGTGGTGAGGTGGTGGAGAAATTAGACCGACACCAGGAGTGGAGTGTCGGGTCTTTGCAATGGGACCAGAGACCTTATGTCCGGGAAGCTCACCACCTTCTCCAGGCTTAGCACCTTGTGCCATCTTGATTTGGAGTTCATCAGCATCGGCCAAGTAGGCACTGGTGACACCGAAACGACCCGAGGCAACTTGTTTGATAGCAGAACGCATGGTATCACCGTTCTCCATGCGCAGAGAACGCTCTGGGTCTTCACCACCTTCTCCAGTATTTGACTTGCCGCCCAATCGGTTCATAGCGACAGCCAGAGTTGAGTGAGATTCCATAGAGATAGAGCCGTACGACATAGCACCAGTGACAAATCGACGAACGATCTCAGTCCATGGCTCAACTTGATCAATAGGGACTGGAGTGCGGTCATCGAAATTGAAGTCTAAGAGACCACGAAGGGTGCAGTCCTTGATACGCTCGTACTCGGCAATTGAGTATGCCTCGTAAGACTTATCATTCTTCGTTCGAACGGCATCCTGGATGTTGGCAATGGCAGTTGGATCGTTGACGTGGGGTTCACCACCGTCTCTCCAGTGGTATTCTCCGGTTTCAGCGAGACCGGGCACTTCAACAATACTGCGAGATGGGAATCCCTTCTCGTGAAGAGCAAATGCGTCCTGTGCAATGAGCTCAAAAGTCATACCTTTGATACGGCTAGCGGTTCCAGTGAAGCATCGATCAACGACACTGTCATCAATACCAAGAGCTTCGAAAATCTGAGCTCCCTTGTAACTCTGGAGAGTAGAAATGCCCATTTTACTCATGACTTTGAGGATACCACCATCGCAAGAGTGCTTGTAGTTGTCAATGAGCTGTTGGTCGCTTAGTTTCTTTCGGATCAGACCCTCACGGCTCATCTTAAGGATACACTCAATGGCAAGGTACGGGCAAACAGCGTCGGCTCCGTATCCAACAAGAACTGTCATGTGGTGGACCTCTCGAGCTTCACCAGTCTCGACCACGAGGGCCACTTGTGATCGCCATCGGTTCCTGACCAGGTGGTGGTGGATCATACCGGTCGCTAAACAAGCCGAAACAGGGACACGATCAGCGGATGTTGCACGATCGGAGAGGACAAGAATATTGTCGCCGTTGTTGACGCCGTCACTAGCTGCGTCACAGATGCGGTCGAGAGCGTCCATGTAACCCTGGATACCTTCCTTCTTGGGGAAAGTGATGTCAATATATTTGACAGTCCATTCAGGGTACAATTCTTGCATGTTTACAAGACCATTAAATTCCTCGATAGAGAGAACCGGAGAAGGAAGAAGTAATCGATGGCATTGCGATTCGTCCATTTCCAGGAGGTTACCCTGAGGACCTACGTAAGCTTCCAAAGACATGACAATTGCCTCTCGGATGGGATCAATTGGCGGGTTGGTAACCTGTGCGAACAGCTGTCTGAAGTATTCATACAAGAGACGGGGCTGAGTGGCAAGACATGCCAGAGGAGCATCATTACCCATAGATCCAAGAGCCTCTTTAGAATCAGCAGCCATGGGGCCTAACAGCAGACTAACTTGCTCGAGGGAGTAGCCGAAGGCTCGTAGACGAGGATCTTCCTGGACTCGAGTTTGGGTAACCTGGTGGGCTATGTCGGTACCCTTCTCGGTCAGCTGGCTGACAATAGAAGGTAGAGTCAACAATTGCCTCTCAATCCATGACCTAAAGTCAAACCGAGATGCAACTGTCTGCTTCAGCTCGGAGTCATCGACAATACGTCCAACGTGGGTATCAACCAAAAGCATGCGTCCAGGTTGAAGTCTGCCTTTCTGAACAACCTTCTCGGGCTCGATGGAGATAGTACCGACTTCAGACGCACAGATGATTCGGTCGTCGTCAGTGACATAGTACCTACAAGGTCGCAGACCGTTTCTATCGAGGTTGGCACCGCAGTAACGTCCATCGGAGAAGGTGAACAGAGCAGGGCCATCCCAAGGCTCCATCATACAGCCTGCCCATTCATAGAATGCTTGCTTGGCGGGATCCATGGAGCGATTACCTTGCCATGCTTCTGGTACCATCAGCATAACAGCTTCGGGCAGGGAAAGAACACCGTTGATAGTGAGCAATTCTAAGACGTTATCAAAAGCGGCAGAGTCAGAACCACCGTCCTCAATAATTGGGTAGAGGGCTTCAAGTTCTTCACCGAACAAGCTAGATTTCATCACACCCTCGCGTGCTCGCATCCAATTCTTGTTTCCTCGTAGTGTATTGATTTCACCATTGTGTGCGGCCCATCGTAGAGGTTGGGCACGATCCCAACTGGGGAATGTGTTCGTAGAAAATCGGGAGTGTACTAGGGCAAAGTGGCCTTCATAATCCACGTTCACCAAGTCATGATAATATTCGTACACCTGTACAGGAGCCAACTGTCCCTTATACACAATGTTTTTGTTGCTCAACGAGCACAGGTAGAACCAGTTATGAAGCCCAATGACGTGCGTTGCCCGTTTTCGCAGGACGTAGAGCTGTCGCTCGAAGTGTGCTTCATCATACAGGCTTTCGAACTCTGCTTTTGGCTCCTTGCCCTCACCGTAGGCATCTTTGAGAACCACGAAAGGCTGGAGGATAATGGGCTCTCGTGAAAGAGCAGCAGGGCCCAGAAGAGTGGAATCACGGGGAACCTCTCTCCATCCAAGCACCCTCAGACCCAAAGTATCTGCCACTTGCTCAAAAGTGGCGATTGTGTCCTTGAGTATATCTGCGTCGGGCTTGAAGAAGAGGTTACCAGCTGCATATTTCCCTTGAGGGGGCAACTTTATACCCTGTTCTCGCTCGAAATTCTTTAAGAAGAATTTGTGGGGAATAGAGGTCATTACACCTGCGCCGTCACCGTCTCGTGCGTCCGAACCAACAGCACCACGATGGGTCATGTTGCAGAGGAGACTTCGTGCTGTACATTGGTTAGTGTGTGAAGACTTCACAGACAAATATGTTCATGCTTACCATCGCTTACAATCTTGTGGCTTGCTTTACCCTTGATGTGGCTACATATCGTCAGTTGAAACCCGCACTTTTGTTGCCACAGTAGCAATTCATAGACTCACGCTGCAAAGCCTACACCACACGCATCTTTCTCCAATGATGGGTCATAGAGACCCTGCTTCAGCGGCAAAGTGCCTGCCCATGACTTGTTCTCCGGGCCATCCTGGTAACTGAATACCTGAACTGGCTGTTCCTCCACGCTGGGAACCTCGTCGTATGTTGTGATATCTTCAGCAAAGGAAACTCGACCCATAGTTTCGGCGGCAGGCCGAATTGAGTCTCCAAAGCTGAGGGGTATTTCGAATCGGGGTCTGTTTTCTGATGTAAACAGATGCGGTTGTCGTCACCGAGGAAGTCTCGAGCTTGGTAGGTAGGTGTTTGCTATGTGCTTCTGGTGATCGGGTTAGCCCTCTATTGTGCTAGCGGGGCGGCCTTTGGGATATGGACCGCGGCGAAGGAGTGAAGTCCGAAGGATGATGGATTGCATAAGAGCAGTGAAAAGCAATAAAGAGGCAGAGGCGACGGATAGCGCAGGAAGAGGAATTCGGCACCGTGGCAATGCGTAGAATGCGGGATGGCCGCTGCGGGTGCCGTGGTAGACGTGCTATTCCCCCCCGTCTGGGCAAAAACGGAAGCAAGCAATGACGCATGCTGTCGACTGGCCTGCGCAGATAACTGCACACAATGCACAAAATTCTTTTGATAAGAGCTTTGGCGAATGAGAGCAGGCGGGGCAGTGACAACGGCGCTCGGTAAACCTTGCACATGCACCGCCTGGGCCAGAGAGCTCTGCGTATGGGCGGATGGGGTGCAGATGATGGTCCAGAGGGAAGGGAAGGAGTGGGATTGCTTTACTCACATTGCTGTTTGATGTGATGGCGGAACAGGGAGCAATGCTGCTCGTCAACACGGCTACCAGGCTGGACTGAGAGAGGAGGGAGGAGTTGGAGGAGGGCGAAAAAGGGTGGGCGAGGGAGGACGGGGAGGTGGAGGGAGACTTATGAAGAAGGGCAAACGCAGAGCAGGTGGGGAAAATTCACTACTCGTACCGCTAGCCAGTACCTGCTCCTGTCATTACAGCTTTTCTGCCAATTGATCTAGGCCCGTTTCAAATTCTGGCTTGCTTGCTGCTGCTGCCTGAGGAGAGGAGCAGACAGCATCGCTTGCAAGTCTACGTATCCCGTCTGCAGTGGTGGGACTTGCCGACGGCTTTCTGGTCTGCTCCTGGCTCTAATCTAGGGCTATCAGAGGCTGGTGGTGGTGGTACTTTGTCCTCAACCGTCAACGGAGAACAATGAAATCATACTTCGCAGCCGCCGCAACGTCGCGCGCCGCCCACCTGGGCAGGACAGAATAATTTTTTCCTACAGGCTGGGGTGGCATATCCTATGGGCCCCGTCACGGCGTGCCACGGCAGCAACCTCAGACACAGAGCCTCGCAGGCCCGCAGCTTGGCCGACTTCACCAGCAGGTGTTGTGCTGCTGCTGCTGCTGCTGCTG